>JAJEOU010002242.1:0-29405 GCA_021534815.1 Acrocephalus arundinaceus
GAGATCTGGCCCAGGTGGGGCGTGTCCTGCCAGTGGGCGTGTCCCACCTGCGCAGGCCGGGCCCATCGGTCGATGCAATTCCCCACGGCCACGTCCAGGGTCTCGCCCAGGATCCGATACCGGCGCCGGGAGTACGAGATCACCTGGGGGGCGGAGCCGGTGACGTCACGTCGCGATACGTCGCGATATCAGCGCCGCTATCGCGATATCTCACGATATCTCGCGATATCTCGCGATATCTCGCGGTACCTGGGTGTTGCCCCCGCTGACGTAGAGCACCAGCGGCTCGGGGGCGTGGCCCAGCAGCCGGCCCATCTCGATGTGCCCCACGCAGTGATTGACGCCCAGCAGGGGCCGCCCCCAGAGCTGCGACAGCGTCCGGGCCACGGCCGCCACCACGGCCAGGGGGGCGCCCATCCCTGGGCCTGTTAAAAATAACAGAAATAACCTAAAAACATCAGAAATCCCCCCTGAGAGAGAATGGAACTGTCCACGCCACGGCCAGGGGGGCGCCCATCCCTGGGCCTGGAAAAAATAACACAAAAATAACCCAAAAACATCAGAAATCCCCCCTGAGACAGAATGGAACCGTCCAAGCCACAGCCAGGGGGGCGCCCATCCCTGGGCCTGTTAAAAATAACAGAAATATAACCCAAAAACATCAGAAATCCCCCCTGAGACAGAATGGAACCGTCCGAGCCACGGCCGCCACCACGGCCAGGGGGGCGCCCATCCCTGGGCCTGCTAAAAACCCATAAAAACATCAGAAATCCCCCCTGAGAGAGAATGGAATAGTCCAGAACACCCCCAGGGTGCCCATGTCCGGACCAGACTAAAAACACCCCAAAAAAACCCCAAAAATCCCTCAATACCCCACTGAGAGAGAATGGAACAGTCCGGGATATCCCAAATATTCTAAGGGAGGAGCCCATGGGCAGGACTGTCCGAAAAACCTCAAAAACCCCCAAAACATAAAAAAATCCACCCCCAATAGAGAATGGAACTGTCCAGGGTACCCCAAATACTCTCAGGGGGCGCCCATGCCCAGGCCTGATCAAAACCGGCTGGTTTAACCCCAAAAATCCCCAAAATCCCCCCTTTGAGAGAATGGAACTGTCTGGGACACCCCAAAAACCCTCAGGGGGAGCCCATGCCTGGGAGTGACCAAAACCCCCCAAAAAACCCCAAAAATCCCCCCTGATGGAGAATGGAACAGTCCGGGATACCCCAAATACTCTCAGGGGGAGCCCGTGCCCAGGAGTGACCAAAATCCCCAAAAGAACCCCAAAAATCCCCCCTGATGGAGAATGGAACAGTCCGGGATACCCCAAATACTCTCAGGGGGAGCCCATGCCCAGGAGTGACTAAAAATCCCCAAAAACCCCCAAAAATCCCACCCCAATAGAGAATGGAACAGTCCGGGACACCCCAAATACACCCAGGGGGAGCCCATCCCTGAGCCTGCCAAAAAAACCCCAAAAAACCCCAAAAATCCCCCCTGAGAGAGCATGGAACCGTCTGGGACACCCCAAAAATTCTCAGGGGGGAACCCATGCCCAGGAGTGACCAAAAACCACAAAAAACCTCAAAAATCCCTCTCCGATGGAGAATGGAACTGTCCAGGACACCCAGAGGAGTTTGGGGTGGATTTGGGGTTTTTGGGGTGAATTTGGGTTTTTTTGGGGGGGTCTCTGGAGGGTTTGGGGTGGATTTGGGGGCTCTGTGGGGTCTGTGGGGATCTATGGGGTCCATAGGGGCTCTATAGGATCTATGGGGTCCATAGGGGATCCATGGGACTCTATGGGATCTATGGGGTCCGTACAAGGTCTGTGGGGATCTATGGGACTCTATGGGGTCTGTGGGGTCCATAGGGGCTCTGTGAGATCTATAGGGGCTCTATGGGCTCTATAGGGTCTATAGGGAATCCGTGGGGGTTTATGGGGTCTGTGAGGTCCATAGGGGCTCTATGAGGTCCATAGGGGCTCTATAGGATCTGTGGGGTCTGTGGGGAATCTATGGGGTCTGTGGGGTCCATAGGGGCTCTGTGGGATCTATAGAGGCTCTATGGGCTCTATAGGGTCTATAGGGAATCCGTGGGGGTTTATGGGGTCTGTGAGGTCCACAGGGGCTCTATGGGGTCCATGGGACTCTATGGGATCTATAGGGTCTGTAGAGGATCTATGGCGTCCATAGAGGCTCTATGAGATCTTAGGGTCCATAGGGGATTGATGGGGTCTATAGGGGGTCCATGGGGCTCTATTAGATCTATAGGGGCTCTATGGTGTCCATAGGGACTCTGTGGTTTCTGTAGGGTCTCTATAGGGTCTGTGGGGCTATATGGGATCTATAGGGTCTATAGGGGCTCTATGGGATCTATGGGCTCTATAGGGGCTCTATGGTGTCCATAGGGACTCTGTGGTTTCTATAGGGTCTCTATAGGGTCTGTGGGGCTATATGGGATCTATGGGGTCTATAGGAAATATATGGGATCTATGGTGCCCATAGGGGCTCTGTGGGGGTTTATGGGGTCTGTGGTGTCTATAGGGGCTCTATAGGATCTGTGGGTCTCTATGGGATCTATAGAGTCTATAGGGGATCTATGGGGTCTGTAGGACATCTATGGGATCTATAGAGTCCATAGGGGCTCTATGGTGTCTATAGGGTCTGTGGGTTTCCCCGGCCGTTCCCGGTGTCCCGGGCCGGTATTCCCGGTATTCCCGGTGTTCCCGGTTCCCGCCGTTACCTTTGGTGAACGCCACCCCGTCGAGCTCCCGGGGCTCCACGCCCGCCTCGCGCAGCGCGTCCCGCACCAGCCCCAGCACCGCCGCCCGGTGGTGCCGCCCGGTGGGACCGGGGGCGAATCCTGAGGGGCGGAGGGGTCAGCGGGGACCGGGGGGGGCACCGGGAAGGGGGGGGTACCGGGGAAAGGGGAAAGTGACGTCACCGTGTCCCGGCGGCGTGACGTAGGTGGCCGGGCAGTTGCTGAGGACGGCGCCGTCCCGCACCACCCCCGCGCCCACCTTGTTGGCGGAGCCCTCCAGGCCCAGCACGGTCGGCATGACGTCACGCCCGGTGTCCCCGGTATCTCCCGGTGTCCTCCCGCCGCTTTTTTCTCCCGCCGCGCCGCTACGTCACTTCCGCTACTCCGTCTTTTCCGCCTCCTCCTCCCCAGGAGCGTTTCCGGTTCCGGTCACGCCCCCTCCCCATTCATCCCTCCCCTGGCGCTTCCCGCGCGCGCGGAGCCGCTCGAGCCGCCGCTCCCCCCCACCCCGGCCGCTGATTGGTCCCGCGCGCCGCCGCCGCGGCCGCTGATTGGCCCCGAGTGCTGAGGTACGGCGGGCTCTGATTGGTCCCTGTGTGTCTGAGGTACGGCGGGCTCTGATTGGTCCCGCGTGCTGAGGTACGGCGGGCTTTGATTGGCCCCGAGTGCTGAGGTACGGCGGGCTCTGATTGGCCCCGCGTGTCTGAGGTACGGCGGGCTCTGATTGGCCCCGAGTGCTGAGGTACGGCGGGCTCTGATTGGCCCCGAGTGCTGAGGTACGGCAGGCTCTTATTGGCCCGAGTACTGAGGTACGGCGGGCTCTGATTGGTCCCGAGTGCTGAGGTACGGCGGGCTCTGATTTGTCCCGCGTGCTGAGGTACGGCGGGCTCTGATTGGTCCCGAGTACTGAGGTACGGCGGGCTCTGATTGGTCCCGCGTGCTGAGGTACGGCGGGCTCTGATTGGCCCCGCGTGCTGAGGTACGGCGGGCTTTGATTGGCCCCGCGTGCTGAGGTACGGCGGGCTCTGATTGGTCCCTGTGTGTCTGAGGTTCGTCGGGCTCTGATTTGTCCCGCGTGCTGAGGTACGGCGGGCTCTGATTGGTCCCGAGTACTGAGGTACGGCGGGCTCTGATTGGTCCCGCGTGCTGAGGTACGGCGGGCTCTGATTGGCCCCGCGTGCTGAGGTACGGCGGGCTCTGATTGGCCCCGAGTGCTGAGGTACGGCGGGCTCTGATTGGGTGGGGGGGATGCTCGTGGAGGGGGGCGGGTTTAACCGGCAGAGCAGCCGGCGCTGATTGGTCGCGGCGGCAGGTGATTGACAGCCAGTGGGGGTGCGGAGCGGGGCAGGTTTAACCGAGGGCACCGGGCGCGGTTCGGCCCCGGTTCGGGCCCCGGTCCCGATTCCGGTTCGGCCCTCAGCGCCGCACGTGGCGGCGGCGGGCGCTAATTGGCTGAGCCGCAGCGTGGTTGGGGAGGAATACGCGCTCTGATTGGCCGAGCCGCGGCGGGGAGGCGGGAATTAGGAGCACGGCGCGCTCTGATTGGCTCACTCTGACGGCGGCCTCGTTCCCCATGCGCAGGGGCGGTGCCGGAGGGGGCGTGTCCAGCGCGCTGTGGGCGGGGCCAGCGCCATGCCGAAGCGCGGGAAGAAGAAGGAGGAGAGCGGCAGCGGGGACGAGGCGGGTGAGTGACCAGTATGGACCAGTCTGGACCAGTACAGATCAGTACTGACCAGTATAACACTCCACACCGCAGTACAGCCCAGTAAAACCCAGTCCACCCCTCCCAGTGCTCCCAGTAATGCCTCCCAGTGTTCCCAGTTCCTCCCAGTAACCCCGCTGTCCCCGCAGGCCCCGGCCCAGCCAAGGCGCCCAAGGCGGGCCCGGCCCCGCTCTATCAGGACCCGCCCACCCGCGAGGCCACGCCCGAGGGGCGGCGCTGGACGCTCAAGGTGACGTCATGGAACGTGGACGGGCTGCGTGCCTGGGTGCGCAAGGGCGGGGCCCAGGTCAGTGGGCGGGGCTTGTGTGTGGTGGGCGGGGCTTGTGTGGGGTGGGCGGGGCTTGTGTGGGGTGGGCGGGGCTTGTGTGGGCCCGGGTGCGCAAGGGCGGGGCCCAGGTCAGTGGGCGGGGCTTGTGTGGGCCTGGGTGTGCAAGGGCGGGGCCCAGGTCAGTGGGCGGGGCTTGTGTGGGCCTGGGTGTGCAAGGGCGGGGCCCAGGTCAGTGGGCGGGGCTTGTGTGGGCCTGGGTGTGCAAGGGCGGGCACAGGTCAGTGCCGGTGGTTGTTGGGATGGGCGGGGCTTGTGTGAGGGGTGGGCGGGGCCAAGCACAGGTTCGGGGGGGCTCACAGGGGAGCTGGGTTAAAAATAAAATTGTGAGAGTTCCTTAAACGTAAATTTATAAATTATTATAATTATTATTTTAAAAATTTTTATAATTTATATTTATTAAATATTATAATTATGATTTCATATTCATTAATATTCAATATTGATAATAATAATCTGAAATAATTATTTAAATATTGCTATTATGTTTAATTTATAATACACTTATTTATTAATGATTCAAATAGTTAAAAACAATACCTAACTTTTAATCAAAAGTAATATTTAATTTATAATATACTTATTAATAATTTAAATAGTTAAAAGGAATACTTAACTTATTATCAAAACTAATACCCAACTTACAATACACTTCTTTATTAATAATTTATTTAGTTAAAAGTAATATATGTTGTAATCAATACTAATATTTAATTTATAATAGACTTATTTATTAATGACCTAAATAGTTAAAAGTAATATTTAACTTCTAATCAAAAACATTTAGTTCATAATAGACTTATTTATTAATAATTTGAATAGCTAAAAGTAATATTTAACTTTAATCAAAAGTAATAATAATACACTTATTTGTTAATAATTTAAATAGCTAGAAATATTTCACTTACAATCAGAAGTAAAATTTAACTTATAATATACTTATTTATTAATAATTTAAAGAGTTAAAGCAATGTTTAACTTATAATCAAATGCAATATTTAATTTATAATACACTAACTAATAATTTAAATAGTTAAAAGTAATATTTAACTTGTAATCGAATGTAATGTTTAATTTATAATACACTTATTTATTAATAATTTAAATTATTAAAAATAATGAATAATTCAGGGATTATTTATTATTTAGAGGTAAATCCAATTTAGGGGTTCCCAGCACAATTCCACACCCCCCAGCCCAGTTTATCCCAGTTTGGGGGTTCCCCAATTCCAGTTTATCCCCATTTCAGGGTTTGGGGGTTCCCAGTTTAACCAGTTTATCCCAGTTTAACCAGTTTGGGGTTTCAGTGGGTGCAGGAGGAGGCCCCGGACGTGCTGTGCCTCCAGGAGACCAAGTGCGCCGTGTCGGCCGTGCCGCCCGAGGTCCGGGCCCTGCCGGGGCTGCCCCACCAGTTCTGGTCCAGCGCCAAGGACCGGCCGGGCTACAGCGGGGTGGGGCTGCTGGCCAAGAGCGAGCCGCTTAACGTCACCTACGGCATCGGTGAGAGCCAAAAGTGACCCAAAATGGGCCAAAATGGCCCCAAAATACAGCGGGGTGGGGCTGCTGGCCAAGAGCGAGCCGCTCAACGTCACCTACGGCATCGGTGAGAGCCAAAATTGACCCAAAATGGGCCAAAATGGCCCCAAAATACAGCGGGGTGGGGCTGCTGGCCAAGAGCGAGCCGCTCAACGTCACCTACGGCATCGGTGAGAGCCAAAATTGACCCAAAATGGGCCAAAACTGACCCAAAATACAGCGGGGTGGGGCTGCTGGCCAAGAGCGAGCCGCTCAACGTCACCTACGGCATCGGTGAGAGCCAAAATTGGCCAAAATTGACCCAAAATACAGCGGGGTGGGGCTGCTGGCCAAGAGCGAGCCGCTCAACGTCACCTACGGCATCGGTGAGAGCCAAAATTGACCCAAAACTGACCCAAAATACAGCGGGGTGGGGCTGCTGGCCAAGAGCGAGCCGCTCAACGTCACCTACGGCATCGGTGAGGGCCAAAATTGGCCAAAATTGACCCAAAATACAGCGGGGTGGGGCTGCTGGCCAAGAGCGAGCCGCTCAACGTCACCTACGGCATCGGTGAGAGCCAAAATTGACCCAAAATGGGCACAAATTGGCCAAAATTGACACAAAATGACTCCGAGTCCATCGAGCCCAAATCACCTCAAAATCGCCCCAAATTGCCCCCAAACGGCACCAGAATGGCTCCAAAACTGACCCAAATTGCCCCAAAATGACTCTTGAGTCCGTCGAGCCCAAATCACCTCAAAATTGCCACAAACTGCCCCAAAATGGCCCCAAAAGTGCCCAAAACCACCTCAAAAACACCCCAAACCACCCCAAATCAACTGACCCCAAATCACCTCAAAATCACCCCAAACTGCCCCAAATTACCCCAAACTGCCCCAAAACAACCCCGAGTCCATTGACCCCAAATCACCTCAAAACTGCCCAAATTCACCCCAAAACTGCCCCAAACTGCCCTAAACCAACCGAAACCACCCCAAAACACCTCAAAACTGCCCCAGCTCATTCCCAGTCCCCTCCCAGTCACTCCCAGACCCTCCCAGTTGCCCCCAGTCCCTCCCAATCCCTTCCTAGTCCCTCCCCATCCTTCCCAGTCCCTCCCAATCCCCTCCCAGTCCCTCCCAATCGCCTCCCAGTCCCTCCCAGTCCCTCCCAGTGCCCCCCACTCACCCCCCTTCCCCTCCCTCCCCGCAGGTGACCCCGAGCACGACGTGGACGGCCGCGTGGTGACGGCCGAGTTCCCCTCCCTGTTCGTGGTCTGCGCCTACGTCCCCAACGCCGGGCGGGGCCTGGTGCGCCTGGAGCCGCGGCTGCGCTTCGACGCCGCCTTCCTGAGCTTCCTGCGGCGCCTGGACGGGCAGAAACCCGTCCTGCTCTGCGGGGACCTCAACGTGGCCCACCAGGAGATCGACCTGTGCCACCCCCGCGTCAACCGCTCCAACCCGGGCTTCACGCCGCAGGAGCGCGAGGGCTTCACCCGCCTGCTGGACGCCGGCTTCGTGGATTCCTTCCGCCACCTCTACCCCGAGGCCAAGGGGGCTTTCACCTTCTGGACCTACCTGGGAGGGGCGCGGGAGAGGAACGTGGGGTGGAGGCTCGACTACGCCGTGCTGTCCCAGCGGCTGCTGGGGGCGCTGTGCGACTGCAAGATCCGCAACGCCGTGGCGGGCAGCGACCACTGCCCCATCACCGCGCTGCTGGCCGTCTGAGGAGGGGCGGAATCGGCCAGAAATGGCTCCAAAATATTGCTCAATTCGCTCGAAAATGGGTCAGAGTTGGCGCCGTCGCGGCCAAAATGGCGTCACGTGATTTTAATTGGATGTTTGTTAGCTAAAATATGCTCAAAACTGCCCAAAATAATGTTGGAATCAGTCAAAGTTGAATTGGGCCAAAGCCATCTTGAAATCACTCCAGAAATTGCTCAAAAATTTGCTCGATTTGCTCGAAAATGGGTCAGAGTTGGCGCCGTTGTGGCCAAAATGGCGTCACGCGATTTTAATTGGATGTTTGTTGGCCCAAATTGGCTCAAAATAGGTTTGGGTTGGGTTGGGCCAAAGCCATCTTGAAATCACTCCAGAAATTGCTCAAAATTTGCTCAAAAATGGGTCAGAGTTGGCGCCATTGTGGCCAAAATGGCGTCGCGCGATTTTAATTGGATGTTTGTTGGCCCAAAATAATGTTGGAATCAGTCAAAGTTGAATTGGGCCAAAGCCATCTTGAAATCGGCCCTAAATTGCTCAAAAATTTGCTCAATTCGCTCGAAAATGGGTCAGAGTTGGTGCTGTTGTGGCCAAAATAGTGTCATGCAATTTTAATTGGATGTTTGTTAGCTAAAATTGGCTCAAAACTGCCCAAAATAATGTTGGAATCAGTCGAAGTTCAGTTGGGCAGAAGCCATCTTGAAATTGGCCCAAAATTCCTTAAAAATTTGCTCGATTTGCTCGAAAATGGGTCAGAGTTGGCGCCGTTGTGGCCAAAATGGCGTCACGCGATTTTAATTGGATGTTGGTTGGCCCAAATTGGCTCAAAATTGACTTGGGTTGGGTTGGGCCAAAGCCATCTTGAAATCACTCCAGAAATTGCTCAAAATTTGCTCAATTCGCTCGAAAATGGGTCAGAGTTGGCACCGTTGTGGCCAAAATGGCGTCACGTGATTTTAATTGGATGTTTGTTGGCCCAAAATAATGTTGGAATCAGTGAAAGTTCAGTTGGGCAGAAGCCATCTTGAAATCGGCCCAAAATTCCTTAAAAATTTGCTCAATTTACTCAAAAATGGGTCAGAGTTGGCGCCGTTGTGGCCAAAATGGCGTCGCGCGATTTTAATTGGATGCTTGTTGGCCCAAAATAGCCCAAAATTGGCCCAAAATTGGCTTGGAATGAGTCAAAAGTTGAGCCGGGTTGGGTTGGGCCAAAACCGCCTTGAAATCGGCCCAAAATTGGAATAAATTCCCTCAAAATGACTCAAATTTGGGGGTTGATGACGTCATCAAAGCTGAGACGAAACCACCCGCTCTTGACCCAAAATCTCCCAAAATTGACTCAAATTTGGCTCTGATGACGTCATCAAGGCCAAGGTTTCCTCACCCACCTCGACCCGGGCGGAACTTGACCCGAAATTGCCTCGAAATGACCCAAAACCACCCAAAATTACGTTCCGATGACGTCATCAACACCAAGATGGCGTCCGGCTCTGGTTTTTTACCCAAATCCCCCCAAATCGGCCCCAAATTTGGGCCTCTCAGGTGCTGCTGTCGACACAAAACTCCTCCCCAAAACCCCTCCCCCACCCCTCAGGCCCCGCCCCCTTTGCCCCGCCCCCTCAGGGACCTCCCCTCCCCCGTTTTATTTTAATAAAGGTGAATTTTGGGGTGAAACCTCCCGAGTTTGGGTTTATTTACATCGACCACACCCACGGTGGGCGTGGCCGTCCAATAAATAGCGCTGTACAAGGGGGGCGGGGCTTATGTACAAAGGGGCGGGGCCCGAGGCATGCGGGAGGGGGCGGGGCCATGCTGGGGTGGGCGTGGCTGAATTGTCCATTGGTGATGACGTCATCGGCACCGTGCGGCCACGCCCGTGGGTGTGTCCCACGATGAGGGGGCGTGTCCCACGATGAGGGGGCGTGTCCCACGGGGCCGAGGGCGTGTCCTCGGTGAGGGGGCGTGGTCAGGCGCGCGGGGGGAGGGGCTGGCTGACCCGCACGCAGCCCCAATAGGCCGCCCGCAGCAGACACGCCCCCGCCCCCGCCCCCAGCACCGCCCACGCCGCCGGCACCCACCGCGCCCGGCGCCACAGCCACCACGTGCCGGCCTGGGCGGGGCGGGGGGCGTGGTCAGGGCCGATGGACACCCCACAGCCACGCCCCGTCCCGCCCTGAGTGCTCCTTTAACCCCGCCCGCTTCTGCCACACCCATTGGGCCACGCCCTCCCAACCACGTGGGTTTAGGACACGCCTCCTCGAAGCCACGCCCCTCAGGATTGACCAGAGGCAGCTGAGCCCCGCCCATTTCGGCCACGCCCACTAAAGCCCCACCCCTCCATTATTACATCCCAAAGCCACGCCTACTTTAGGCCACACCCCTAAAGCCCCACCCCTCCATCTCACAGCCACACCCCGTTCAAGCCCCACCCCTTTAGACCACACCCCTAAAGCCCCACCCCTCCTTCCATCCCACAGCCACACCCCCTTCAAGCCCCACCCGTTTAGGCCACACCCCTAAAGCCCCACCCCTCCATCCCACAGCCACACCCCCTTCAAGCCTCACCCCTTTAGGCCACAACCCCACTGAAGCCCCACCCCTCCTTGCATCCCATTTCATGCCAAGGCCACGCCCCTTCAAGCTCCACCCATTTAAGCCCCACCCCCTAAAGCCCCACCCCTCCTTGCATCCCATTCCATGCCAAGGCCACGCCCCTTCAAGCCCCACCCCCTAAACCCCCACCCCTCCTAATTCATTCCATCCCACAGCCACACCCCATTCAAGCCCCACCCATTTAAGCCCCACCCACTTAAGCATCACCCACTTAAGCCCCACCCATTTAGGCCCCACCCATTGAAGTCCCCTTTAGCCCCGCCCCTTCAAACCCTCCACCAGACTCCACCCCCAGACACCCGAGCCCCTCCCCCTCCCTGGCCCCGCCCCCCCGGCCCCGCCCTCACCGCCAGTCCGGCCGCGGCCCCGCCCATCAGCAGCGCCCCCAGCAGGCAGCACAGGCAGCGTCTCCGCGGGAACCGCCGGCCAATCGCAGACCTGGGCGTGGCCAGAGGGGCGTGGTCACCTCCAGAGTGTCACACCCACAGCCCGAGGGGCGTGGTCACCCCAACCACGCCCCCAAAGGGGCGGGGCCTCACTTACACCTTGCGGCAATGGGGGCAGCGAGCCAGGGAGCGGTCGGGGAGCTCCGCCCACTGAGGGGAAAGGGGCGATGTTACAGAGGGGCGGGGCCGGAAGGGGCGGGGCCGGAAGGGGCGGGGCCGGAAGGGGCGGGGCTCACCAGGAAGGGCCCCCCGCAGTGGGCGCAGGCCACGCGCACGCCCCCAGGGGGCGGGTCCGGGCTGGGCGCCCCCGTCTGCACCGGGCCCAGGTTGATGATCCTCTTACTGGGGGGAACTGGTTAGACTGGGAGGGCGCTGGGGCGGGCGGGGGAACCCCCCGGTGCTCCCAGTTTGGAACAGGGATCCCCCAGAGTTCCCCCCAGTGCTCCCAGTAACCCCAGCAACGCTCCCAGTATGGCCCAGGGTGCCCAGTATGGCCCAATGACTCCCAGTGCTCCCAGTATGGCCCAACAACCCCGGAAGTGCTCCCAGTATGGCCCAGTGACTGCTCCCAGTGCTCCCAGTATGGCCCAATGATTCCCAGTGCTTCCAGCATGGCCCAGTACTCCCAGTATGGCCCCCTGGCCACTCCCAGTGCTCCCAGTATGGCCCAATGACCTCTCCCAGTCCCTCCCAATACCCCCAAACACGGTCCCCGTTCCCTTCCACTCCATCCCAGTCCCTCCCAGTGCCCCCCAATCCCCTCCCAGTGCCCCCCAGCCCACTCCCAGTCTGACCAGTACGGCCGTGGGCAGGCGATGCGCTGGGCCGAGGCCCGGCACACCAGCAGGCAGTTGCACGGACACCTCACGTATTTCTTCCCGCCAGGGGCCGTCCGGATTGGCTGCCGCCGGCAGAGGGGGCGGGGCCTCAGGGGACACGCCCTCGGACCCCGCCCACCCCGGCTGGAACCCCCCGAGCCACGCCCCCTTTCCCTGGGACACCCCCAAAACCATTCCTCAGACCCCGCCCCATCCCATAGACCCCGCCTCATCCTTCAGACCCCGCCCCATCCCTCAGACCCTGCCCCATCCCTCAGACCCCGCCCCATCCCTCAGACCCCGCCTCATCCCTCAGACCCCGCCCTCATCCCTCAGACCCCGCCCATCCCTCAGACCCCGCCCCACCCTTCAGACCCCGCCCCATCCCTCAGACCCCGCCCTCATCCCTCAGACCCCGCCCATCCCTCAGACCCCGCCCATCCCTCACACCCCGCCCATCCCTCAGACCCCGCCCCATCCCTCAGACCCCGCCCATCCTTCAGACCCCACCTCATCCCTCAGACCCCACCTCATCCCTCAGACCCCGCCCATCCCTCAGACCCCGCCCCATCCCTCAGACCCCGCCCACCCCTCACACCCTGCCCACCCCTCAGACCCCGCCCATCCTTCAGACCCCGCCCCACCCTTCAGACCCCACCCCACCCCTCACACCCTGCCCACCCCTCAGACCCCGCCCCATCCCTCAGACCCCAGCCCACCCTTCAGACCCCACCCCACCCCTCAGACCCTGCCCCACCCTTCAGGCCCCGCCCATCCTTCAGACCCCGCCCCATCCCTCAGACCCCACCCCACCCCTCAGACCCCGCCCCATCCCTCAGATCCCGCCCATCCCTCAGACCCCACCCCACCCCTCAGACCCCGCCCATCCTTCAGACCCCGCCCCATCCCTCAGACCCTGCCCCATCCCTCAGACCCCGCCCATCCCTCAGACCCCGCCCCATCCCTCAGACCCCGCCCCACCCTTCAGACCCCGCCCATCCTTCAGACCCCACCCCACCCTTCAGACCCCGCCCACCCTTCAGACCCCGCCCATCCTTCAGACCCCACCCCACCCTTCAGACCCCGCCCCATCCTTCAGACCCCGCCCCATCCCTCAGACCCCGCCCCATCCTTCAGACCCCACCCCATCCCTCAGACCCCGCCCCATCCCTCAGACCCTGCCCATCCCTCAGACCCCACCCCATCCCTCAGACCCCGCCCCATCCTTCAGACCCCACCCCATCCCTCAGACCCTGGCCTTCCCAGACCCTGCCCCTTTAGGCCACGCCCCTTTCACACCCTCCCCTCAAGCCCCGCCCCTTTCAGGCCCCGCCCCTTTCAGGCCCCGCCCCTTACCGTGGCCTCGCCACACCTCCCGCACTTCACCACGTGCTGATGCGTTTTGCCCTCGACGCTGATTGGCCGCTGGCACACGCGGCACGTGACCGCCGGAGGCCCCGCCCCCACCGCCTCGGGGCTGCCCAATGGCGAGTAAGGGGGCGGGGCCTCGCCTGGACCCGCCCCCCCGCCGGCTGCCAATGGGAACGGGCGGGTCAGTGCTTGAGCCGCGCCCACATAAACCACGCCCCCTCCCCTCAGCGCGCTAAGCCACGCCCCTCTGCCATTCCCGCCTCGCCGGGCCCCGCCCCCCGGGTAAAACCGCGCCGCTCCCGGGTGACCCCGCCTCCTCTTACCGGCGGCAGCGGCCCCGCCCGGGCCCGGCCCCGCCTCGGGCGGCAGCAGCGGCGATCGCTCCCCGTCCGCCATGACAGCGACCGCGACACGCCCGTCCCCTTCCGATTGGTCCGCCGGGATCACGTGAGGGCGGCGCCCCCCGGCCTCGCCCCTCCTCGCGCCGCCATTGGCCCCGCCGGGTCACATGACGGCCCCGCGGCGTTGCCTGGCGACCCCCTCAGCGCTCCGCGCGCTCCCATTGGCCCGCCCGGACCACGTGACCCCCACCTCGCGGCGTTGCCCGGCAACGCCCGCGCCGCTCTCCGGGTTTTATTCCTCGCGCTCTCATTGGTCCTTCATACCCACGTGATGCCCCCGCATCACCCGGGTTGCCGGGCAACGCCCCCACCGCTCTTCCGGGTCCCTCCTCGCGCTCCCATTGGCCTCTGCTGCCCTCACGTGATTTCCACCCCACGCCCCCGCGTTTCCCGGCAACGCCTCGCCCCGCCCCTCCCTTCCCTCTCTCCCATTGGCCGCTCTCCCCTCACGCCGCGCTCTGATTGGCCGCCTCTCCCGCCACTCCCGCCGCTTCCCCCGCGGCGGTTTCCACGGCGACGCGGGGGCGGAGGGGGGCGAGGCCGGGGCGGGGGCAGAGCGCGGGCTCTGATTGGCCGAGGAGCGGGGGCGCGATCGTGCGCGCTGACGTCACGGCGCGCCCCTTTATAAACGCGGTGGGCGGGGCCGGCGGCCCAGACGCGGCTCCGATGGACGTGAGGTGAGGGGGGTCCCGGGGAGGAATTTTGGGGGGATTTTTGTGGGGGTGGGCGATGATTGACGGGCGCTGCCGTCCAATAGGAACGCGGCCCGGGGGTCTCCCGCCGACCCGCGGCCAATGAGCGCCGAGGGGCGTGGCCTGGGGGGCTTAGGACCCCCCCCTTAAATTCCCATTGATGGGGAGGGGAAGGAGCGGGGGGGGGAGGGGAATTTTGGGGTTTTTTGAGGCGGATTTCGGGGATTTTGGGGAATTTTTTGGGGGGTTTAAGGGCGGGGCATCGCCCGCCCCGTCCCAAGTCCGCCTGGCCCCGAGCCCGGGCCGAGGCCGCGCCGGGCCGGGAGTCAAGGTCGGGGGTGGGGGGGAAAGGTCGGGATGGGGGGGGCTGGGGGTCACTTTGGGGTCATTCTGAGGGTCCTGGGGTCACTTAGGGGGTCTTGGGGTCACTCTGAGGGTCCTGGGGTCATTTCAGGGGGCCTGGGGGTCATTTCTGGGGTCCTGGGGTCACTCTGGGGTCATTTCAGGGGTCTTGAGGTCACTGCGGGGATCCTGGGGGTCATTCTGGGTCACTCTTAGGGTCCTGGGGTCACTCTGGGGTCATTTCAGGTGTCTTGGGGTCACTCAAGGGTCACCCTGGGGTCATTCCGGGGGTCCTGGGGGTCACTCGGGGTAATTTCAGGAGTCCTGGGGGTCACTCTGAGGGTCCTGGGGTCACTCGGGGGTCACTCCAGGAGTTCTGGGGTCACTCCGGGGTCATTTCAGGGATCCTGGGGTCACTCTGGGGTCACTGCGGGGATCCTGGGGGTCACTCAGGGTCACTCTGAGAGCCCTGGGGTCACTCTGGGGTCACTCTGGGGTCCTTTGGGTCACCCCAGGTCACTCTGGATTCATTTTGAGGGTCCTGGGGTCACTCTGAGGGTCCTGAGGGTCACTCTGGGGTCACTCTGAGAGTCCTGGCGTCATTCTGAGACTTTTGGGGTCACTCTGAGGTCACTGGGGTCATTTCAGGGGTCTTGGGGGTCACTCTGGGGTCATTTCAGGGGCCCTGGGAGTCCTGGGGATCACTCCGGGAGTCCTGGGGTCACTCTGGGGTCATTCTGGGGGTCCAGGGGTCACTCTGGGGTCACTGTGAGGGTCCTGGGATCATTTTGAGGGGTCCTGGGGGTCACTCTGGGGTCATTTCAGGCATCCTGGCGGTCACTCCAGGGGTCCTGGGGTCACTCTGGGGGTCCCGGGGTCACTCTGGGGTCACTCCGGGGTCACTCTGGGGGTCCCGGGGTCACCCTGGGGTCACTCTGGGGGTCACTCCGGGGTCACTCTGGGGTCACTCTGAGTGGTCTGTAGCGGTCAGTGCTAATCCATACTGGTCCATACTGGTCCATACTGGTCTTTACTGGTTCATACTGGTCCATACTGGTCCCACACTGGTCTACACGGGTGCCATACTGATCAGTACTGGTCTATACCGGTCCATACTGGTCCATACTGGTTTTTCCAGTTACGAGGCCTGTGCCAAGGCCGCCGCCTGGCTGCGGGCTGTACTGGTTTATACTGGTTTATACTGGTACCATACCGGTACAATACTGCTCTATATCAGTGTATATCAGTACCGTACCAGTACCATACTGGTTTATACTGGTCCATACTGGTCCCCAGTTACGAGGCCTGCGCCGAGGCCGCCGCCTGGCTGCGGGCTGTACTGGTTTGTACTGGTTTGTACTGGTACCATACCCATCTGTATCAGTGTATATCAGTACCGTACTGGTTTATATCAGTGATATACCGGTTCATACTGGTTTACACTGGTCCATACTGGTCCCCAGTTACGAGGCCTGCGCCGAGGCCGCCGCCTGGCTGCGGGCTGTACTGGTTTGTACTGGTTTATACTGGTTCATACTGACACCATACCTGTATATATCAGTGTATATCAGTGTTATACCAGTACCATACTGGTTCATACTGGTTCATACTGGTTTACACTGGTCCGTACTGGTCCCCAGTTACGAGGCCTGCGCCGAGGCCGCCGCCTGGCTGCGGGAGCGCCTCCCGGAGCCCCCGAGGGTGGCGCTCGTCTGCGGCTCCGGGCTCGGGGCTCTGGCCCAGGAGCTCTTGGAGCCGCGGAGCTTCGACTACGCCGAGATCCCGCACTTCCCCCGCAGCACCGGTACTGGGACGGACTGGGACGGACTGGGGGGGACTGGGAGGGGCTGGGAGGGAACTGGGAGGGGATTGGGAGGGACTGGGATGGACTGGGACGGACTGGGAGGGAACTGGGAGGGGATTGGGGGGGGATTGGGACGGACTGGGAGGGGTTTGGGAGGGACTGGGACAAACTGGGACAAACTGGGAGGGGGCGTTTAGGGTGGTTCAGTGAGATTTTGGGTGGGTTTGGGGATTTTTGGGGTGGTTTGGGGTGAGTTTTGGTGGTTTGGGGGATTTTGGGGTGATTTCGGTTGATTTGGGTGGTTTTGGGGTGGGTTTGGGTGATTTTGGATGGATTTGGGTGATCTTGGGTGGTTTGGGATTATTTGGGGTAGTTTGGGGTGATTTTAGGTGATTTTGGATAATTTTGGGTGGTTTTGAATGGATTGGGGTGATTTTGATTGATTTTGGTGGGTTTGGGGTGATTTTGGGTTGGTTTTGGGGATTTGGGGGAAGTTTGGGATGATTTGGGGTCATTTTTGGTGGTTTTGGTTGATTTTAAGGGGGTTTGGGGATTTTTGGGCAGTTTGGGGGAATTTTTGGGAATTTTGGGCGGGGCCGGGGTCACCTGGTGCCCAGGTGGGCGTGGTGACCCCCGGCCCCGCCCCCAGTGCAGGGCCACGCCGGGCGATTGGTCGTCGGCCGCCTGGGCTCCGCCCCCTGCGCCGTCCTGCAGGGGCGGTTCCACCTCTACGAGGGGTACAGCCCCGCCCAGGTGAGCCCCGCCCACTTCTGGGACACGCCCACACCTGGGGCACGCCCACAGATGGGGCACGCCCACACCTGGGACACGCCCACAGATGGGACACGCCCACACCTGGGGCACGCCCACACCTGGGACACGCCCACAGATGGGACACACCCACACCTGGGGCACGCCCACACCTGGGACACGCCCACACCTGGGACACGCACACACCTGGGACACGCCCACACCTGGGACACGCCCACACCTGGGACACGCCCACACCTGGGACACGCCCACAGATGGGACACGCCCACAGATGGGACACACCCACTGCTGGTCACTCTCTGGTCACTGCTTGGTCACTCTGGTCACTGTCTGGTCACTTTGGTCACTCAGTGGTCACTCTGTGGTCACTCTGGTCACTCTCTAGTCAGTCTGGTCACTCTCTGGTCACTCTGGTCACTCTTTGGTCTCTCTGGGTCACTCTGGTCACTGTCTGGTCAATCTGGTCACTCTGTGGTCACTCTGGCCACTCTGGTCACTCTGGTCATTCTGGTCACTCTCTGGTCACTCCCTGGTCACTCTGGGTCACTCCAGTCACTCTTTGGTCACTCTGGTCACTCCGGTCACTCTGGTCACTCACTGGTCACTCTGGTCACTCTGGTCACTCACTGGTCACTCACTGGTCACTCACTGGTCACTCTGGTCACTCAGGTTGTGGTCCCCGTTCGGACGCTGGCCCTGGCCGGAGTGCACACCCTGGTGCTGACCAACGCCGCGGGGTCACTGCGGTCACTGTGGTCACTCTGGTCACTGTGGTCACTCTGGTCACTCACTGGTCACTCACTGGTCACTCACTGGTCACTCTGGTCACTCAGGTTGTGGTCCCCGTTCGGACGCTGGCCCTGGCCGGAGTGCACACCCTGGTGCTGACCAACGCCGCGGGGTCACTGCGGTCACTCTGTGATCACTGTGGTCACTGCAGTCACTCTGGTCACTCTGGTCACTCACTGGTCACTCACTGGTCACTCACTGGTCACTCTGGTCACTCACAGGTGGTGGTCCCCGTTCGGACGCTGGCCCTGGCCGGAGTGCACACCCTGGTGCTGACCAACGCCGCGGGGTCACTGCGGCCGGAGCTCGGCCCCGGTCACCTCTTGGTCATCCGGGACCACATCGACCTGGCCGGGCTGGCCGGACGCTCCCCATTGGTCGGGCCCAATGACGACAGGTGGGCGGGGCTTGAGGGGGCGGGGCTTAAATGCGCGGGATTTGAGGGGGCGGGGCTAAAGGGGGGCGGGGCTTGGGGGAAATGGGAATTTTTGGGAAAAAAAATGGGAATTTTGAGGGAAAAAAATGGGATTTTTGAGGGAAAAGGGGAATTTTGGAGGAAATTTTTGGGGTTTTGGGGGGGAAAAAGGAGAATTTTGGGAAATTGAGAGGTTCTTTTGGGGGTAAAAGGGGAAATTTTGGGGGTAAAAAGGGGAAATTTGCAGAAAAGGGAATTTTGGGGGAAATTTGGGGGGAAAAGGGGAATTTTTGGGGGAAAAGGGGAATTTTGGGGGAAATTTTGGGGGATTTTGGGGGGAAAAAGGAGAATTTGGGGGGAAAGGGGAATTTTCGGGGGAAAGGTGAATTTTGAGGTAAAATGGGAATTTCAGGGGCAGAAAGAGCCAATTTTGGGGTTAAAATCTGCATTTTAGAGGCAGAAAGTTTAAATTTTGTGGTATAATGGGCGTTTTAGGGCAGAAAAAGGCAATTTAGGGTAAAATCTGCATTTTAAGGGCAAACAGGGCAATTTTGGGTTAAAACCTGAGAGATTGGGTAACAATGGACACATTGGGACACCTGGGGCGGGGTTTGGGGTAAAATCTGATATATTGGAGCAGACTGAGCAAATTTTGGGTTAAAATCTGAATTTTAGGGACAGAGAGACCAATTTTGGGTTAAAATGTGCATTTTAGGGGCAGACAGGGCCAATTCTGGGTTAAAAACTGAGACATCAGGGAAGCTGGGGCGGGTTTTGGGTTAAAAAACTGATATTTTGCAACAGACAGGGAGGGTTTGGGGTTAAAAATCTGCATTTTGGGGGCAGACAGGGCGGGTTTTGGGGTAAAAACTGAGACATTGGGGCACAGGGGTGGGTTTGGGGTAAAAATCTGCATTTTAGGGGTGGAAGGGGCCAATGGGATAAATTGGGCATTTTAGGGACAGACAGGGCCAATTTTGGGTTAAAAACTGACACTTTGAGGCAGCCGGGGCAGGTTTTGGGGTAAAATCTGCATTTTACAGGCAGAAAGTGACAATTTTGGGGTAAAATCTTCATTTTAAGGACAGACAGGGCGGGTTTGGGGTTAAAATCTGCATTTTAGGGGTGGGTTTGGGGTTAAAACCTGAGACATTAGGGAAACCGGGGCGGGTTTGGGGGCGGTCCCGGTGCCGGTCCCGGTTGTCCCGGTGCCGGTCCCGGTTGTCCCGGTCCCGGTTGTCCCGGTTGTCCCGGTCCCGGTTGTCCCGGTGCCGGTCCCGTTTGTCCCGGTGCCGGTCCCGGTTGTCCCGATGCCGGTCCCGGTTGTCCCGATGCCGGTCCCGGTTGTCCCGGTGCCGGTCCCGTTTGTCCCGGTGCCGGTCCCGGTTGTCCCGGTGCCGGTCCCGTTTGTTCCGGTGCCGGTCCCTGTTGTCCCGGTGCCGGTCCCGGTTGTTCCGGTGCCGGTCCCGGTTGTTCCGGTGCCGGTCCCGGTTGTCCCGGTCCCGGTCCCGTTTGTCCCGGTGCCGGTCCCGGTTGTCCCGGTGCCGGTCCCGGTGCCACCCCCGCCTCCGCCGTTCCCCCGCAGGTTCGGGCCGCGCTTCCCGGCCATGACGGACGCGTACGACCCCGCGCTGCGGCGCCTGGCCCTGGCCCTCGCCCCCCGGGAGCTGCGGGCGCGCCCCGGGGTCTACGTGGGCGTGGGGGGGCCCAGCTACGAGACCCCCGCCGAGTGCCGCCTCCTCCGCCGCCTCGGCGCCGACGCCGTCGGTGAGCCCGGGGGGCGGGCGGGGGGGACCGGGGGAGGCCCAAAAAAACCCGAAATCGGCCCCAAATCCAGGCACAAAATGGCCCCAAATCCAGGCCCAAATCCAGGCACAAATCGGCCCCAAAATGGCCCCAAATCCAGCCCCAAATCGGCCCCAAATCCAGGCCCAAATCGGCCCCAAATCCAGGCCCAAATTGGCCCCAAGTCCAGCCCCAAATTGGCCCCAAATCCAGCCCCAAAATGGCCCCAGATCCAGCCCCAAATTGGCCCCAAATCCAAGCACAAATCGGCCCCAACATGGCCCCAAATCCAGGCCCCAAATCCAGGCCCAAATCGGCCCCAAATCCAGGCACAAATCGGCCCCAAATCGGCCCCAAATCCAGGCTCAAATCGGCCCCAAATCCAGCCCCGAATTTGCCCTCAAGGAGTCACGAAAAAGGGGTCACAAAAGAGTTCCAAAATCAGCCCAAAACAGCCCCAAATCCATGCTCAAAACAGCCCCAAATCAGCCCTGAAAGAGTCCTGGAAAAGGAGTCAGGAAAGAGTCCTGAATCAGGCCAAAATAGCCCCAAATCCAGCCCCCAAAAAACCCCAAAACAGCCCCAAATCCAGGCCCAAAATCGGCCCCAAATCCAGGCCCAAATCGGCCCTGAAAGAGGGGTCAAAAGAGTCCCAAAACAGCCTAAAATAGCCCCAAATCCAGCCCCGAATTTGCCCTGAAAGAGTCACAAAAAAGGGGTCACAAAAGAGTTTCAAAATCAGCCCAAAACAATCCCAAATTCAGGCTCAAAACAGCCCCAAATCAGCCCCAAAATGGCCCTGAGAATCCCCAAAAAGGGGTCCCAAAAAACCCCAAACAGCCCCAAAAGAGCCCCAAAAGACGGGTCCTGAAGGAGTCGCAAACCAGCCCCAAAACAGTTCCAAATCTAGCCCCAAATCGGCCCTGAGAATCCCCAAAAAGGGGTCCAAAAAGAGTCCCAAAAAAACCCCAAATAGCCCCAAATCAAGGCCCAAATCGGCCCCAAATCCAGCCCCGAATTTGCCCTGAAAGAGTCCCAGAAAAGGGGTCAGGAAAGAGTCCCGAATCAGGCCAAAATAGCCCCAAATCCAGCCCCAAATCGGTCCCAAATCCAGGCCCAAATCGGCCCCAAAATGGCCCCAAATCCAGGCCCAAATCGGCCCCAAATCCAGGCCCAAATCGGCCCCAAATCCAGGCCCAAATCGGCCCCAAATCCAGGCCCAAATCGGCCCCAAATCCAGGCCCAAATCGGCCCCAAATCCAGGCCCAAATCTGCCCCAAATCCAGCCCCAAATCGGCCCCAAATCCAGGCTCAAATCGGCCCCAAATCCAGCCCCAAATCGGCCCCAAATCCAGGCTCAAATCGGCCCCAAATCCAGGCCCAAATCTGCCCCAAATCCAGCCCCAAATCGGCCCCAAATCCAGGCTCAAATCGGCCCCAAATCCAGCCCCAAATCGGCCCCAAATCCAGGCTCAAATCGGCCCCAAATCCAGCCCCAAATCGGCCCCAAATCCAGCCCCAAATCGGCCCCAAATCCAGGCCCAAATCGGCCCCAAATCCAGCCCCAAATCGGCCCCAAATCCAGGCTCAAATCGGCCCCAAATCCAGCCCCAAATCGGCCCCAAATCCAGGCTCAAATCGGCCCCAAATCCAGCCCCAAATCGGCCCCAAATCCAGCCCCAAATCGGCCCCAAATCCAGGCCCAAATCGGCCCCAAATCCAGCCCCAAATCGGCCCCAAATCCAGCCCCAAATCGGCCCCAAATCCAGGCCCAAATCTGCCCCAAATCCAGCCCCAAATCGGCCCCAAATCCAGGCTCAAATCGGCCCCAAATCCAGCCCCAAATCGGCCCCAAATCCAGGCTCAAATCGGCCCCAAATCCAGGCCCAAATCGGCCCCAAATCCAGGCTCAAATCGGCCCCAAATCCAGGCTCAAATCGGCCCCAAATCCAGGCACAAATCGGCCCCAAATCCAGGCTCAAATCGGCCCCAAATCCAGGCTCAAATCGGCCCCAAATCCAGCCCCAAATCGGCCCCAAATCCAGGCCCAAATCTGCCCCAAATCCAGCCCCAAATCGGCCCCAAATCCAGGCTCAAATCGGCCCCAAATCCAGCCCCAAATCGGCCCCAAATCCAGGCTCAAATCGGCCCCAAATCCAGGCCCAAATCTGCCCCAAATCCAGCCCCAAATCGGCCCCAAATCCAGGCTCAAATCGGCCCCAAATCCAGCCCCAAATCGGCCCCAAATCCAGGCTCAAATCGGCCCCAAATCCAGCCCCAAATCGGCCCCAAATCCAGCCCCAAATCGGCCCCAAATCCAGGCCCAAATCGGCCCCAAATCCAGCCCCAAATCGGCCCCAAATCCAGGCTCAAATCGGCCCCAAATCCAGCCCCAAATCGGCCCCAAATCCAGGCTCAAATCGGCCCCAAATCCAGCCCCAAATCGGCCCCAAATCCAGCCCCAAATCGGCCCCAAATCCAGGCCCAAATCGGCCCCAAATCCAGCCCCAAATCGGCCCCAAATCCAGCCCCAAATCGGCCCCAAATCCAGGCCCAAATCTGCCCCAAATCCAGCCCCAAATCGGCCCCAAATCCAGGCTCAAATCGGCCCCAAATCCAGCCCCAAATCGGCCCCAAATCCAGGCTCAAATCGGCCCCAAATCCAGGCCCAAATCGGCCCCAAATCCAGGCTCAAATCGGCCCCAAATCCAGGCTCAAATCGGCCCCAAATCCAGGCACAAATAGGCCCCAAATCCAGCCCCGAATTTGCCCTCAAAGAGTCACGAAAAAGGGGTCACAAAAGAGTTCCAAAATCAGCCCAAAACAGCCCCAAATCCATGCTCAAAACAGCCCCAAATTGGCCTCAAAAAATTCCCCAAAAAGGGGTCCCAAAGAACCCCAAACAGCACCAAATGAGTGCCCAAAAGAGTCCCAAAAAATCCCCAAATCCAGCCTCAAATCCAGCCCTAAATTGGCCCCAAAAGAGTCCTGAAAAAGGGGTTGCAAAAGAGTCCCAAAACAGCCTGAAACAGCCCCAAAGCCAGGCCCCAAATCGGCCCCAAATCGAGCCCCAAAATGGCCCTGAGAATCCCCAAAAAGGGGTCCCTAAAGAGTCCCAAAAAACCCCAAACAGCCCCAAATCCAGCCCCAAATTTGCCCTGAAAGAGTCCTCAAAAAGGGGTCCCAAAGGAGTCCCAAAACAGCCCCAAATCAGCCCCAAAACAGCCCCAAAAGGATCTTGAAAGAGAGGTCCCAAAAAGTCCCCAAACAGCCCCAAATCCAAGCTCAAAGCAGCCCCAAATTGGCCCCAAAAAAGTCCCCAAAAAGGGGTCACAAAAGAGTCCCAAAACAGCCCAAAATAGCCCCAAATCCAGGCTCAAAACAGCCCTGAAAGAGTCCCAAAAAAGGGGTCCCAAATCAGCCCAAAACAGCCCCAAATCCAGCCCCAAAAAAACCCCAAATCGGCCCCGAAAGAGTCCTGAAAAAGGGGTCCCAAAAGAGTCCCAAAACAGCCTGAAACAGCCCCAAATCGGCTCCAAAGGATACCAAAAGAGGGGTTCCAAAAGCGTCCCAAATCCAGGTGTCCCCACCTGTCCCCAGGTATGAGCACGGTCTCGGAGGTGTCCCCACCTGTCCCCAGGTGTCTCTAGGTGTTTCCCCAAGTGTCCCCAGGTGTGTCCAGGTGTGTCACAGGTGTGTCACAGGTGTGTCCAGGTGTCCCCAGGTGTCTCTAGGTGTTTCCCCAAGTGTCCCCAGGTGTCCCCAGGTGTGTCACAGGTGTGTCACAGGTGTGTCCAGGTGTCCCCAGGTGTCTCTAGGTGTCCCTCACCTGTCCCTCACCTGTCCCCACCTGTCCCCAGGTATGAGCACGGTCTCGGAGGTGTCCCCAGGTGTGTCACAGGTGTATCTCAGGTGTCCCCAGGTGTCCCCAGCTGTCCCCAGGTGTCCCCAGCTGTCCCAGGTGTCCCTCACCTGTCCCCACCTGTCCCCAGGTATGAGCACGGTCTCGGAGGTGTCCCCAGGTGTGTCACAGGTGTATCTCAGGTGTCCCTCAGGTGTTCCCCAGGTGTCCCTCACCTGTCCCCACCTGTCCCCAGGTATGAGCACGGTCTCGGAGGTGTCCCCAGGTGTATCTCAGGTGTCCCCAGGTGTGTCCCAGGTGTCCCCAGGTGTCCCTCACCTGTCCCCACGTGTCCCCAGTATGAGCACGGTCTCGGAGGTGTCCCCAGGTGTCCCCAGGTGTATCTCAGGTGTCCCCAGCTGTCCCCAGCTGTCCCCAGGTGTCCCTCACCTGTCCCCACGTGTTCCCAGGTATGAGCACGGTCTCGGAGGTGTCCCCAGGTGTCCCCAGGTGTGTTCAGGTGTCCCCAGGTGTGTCCCCAGCTGTCCCCAGGTGTCCCTCACCTGTCCCCACGTGTTCCCAGGTATGAGCACGGTCTCGGAGGTGTCCCCAGGTGTATCTCAGGTGTCCCCAGGTGTGTCCCCAGGTGTCCCAGGTGTCCCTCACCTGTCCCCACATGTCCCCAGGTATGAGCACGGTCTCGGAGGTGTCCCCAGGTGTCCCCAGGTGTGTCCCCAGGTGTCCCAGCTGTCCCTCACCTGTCCCCACGTGTCCCCAGGTATGAGCACGGTCTCGGAGGTGTCCCCAGGTGTATCTCAGGTGTCCCCAGGTGTGTCCCCAGCTGTCCCAGGTGTCCCTCACCTGTCCCCACGTGTCCCCAGGTATGAGCACGGTCTCGGAGGTGTCCCCAGGTGTCCCAGGTGTCCATGTATCTCAGGTGTCCCCAGGGTGTCTTCTATGGGTGGATGTCCCCAGGTGTTAGTCCATCACCTCACCTGTCCCCACGTGTCCCAGGTATGAGCACGGTCTCGGAGGTGTCCCGGGACTGGTGTCCCCAGGTGTCCCCAGGTGTGGAGATTTTTCAATCAATTTTTTCTGCTTTAATGAACATTCAATCAACTTTATTTCGCTTTAATACTTTTATTGAATTTTATTTCACTTTAATAAACTTTTATTGAATTTTATTTTGCGTTAACGAACTTTTAATGAACTTTTTCCAGTTTAATAAACGTTTAATCAACTTTATTCTGCATTAATAAACACTTAATGAACTTTTTCCAGTTTAATAAACACTTAATGAACTTTTTATTCTGCATTAATAAACACTTAATGAACTTTTTCCACTTTAATAAACTTTTATTGAACTTTATTCTGCATTAATAAACACTTAATCAATTTTATTCCAGTTTAATAAACACTTCATCAATTTTATTCCAGTTTAATAAACACTTAATCGATTTTATTCCACTTTAATAAACACTTAATCGATTTTATTCCACTTTAATAAACACTTAATGAACTTTTTCCACTTTAATAATCACTTCATCAATTTTATTCCACTTTAATCAACTTTTAATCGACTTTTCTCGCACTCATTAACCGTCGGTAAAGGCCACGCCCCCTCCCCTCGTTAATGACTCCACTCATTAATTAATTAATTAATTAATTAACCGTCCGGGAGGGGGGGAGGGGCCGCCTGGAATGTAAACGAGCTGGAATGGTTCGTTAATTAATCAATAATTAATTAATTAACTCGTTAATTAACAGCGCACAGCAGAACCGAGTAGTCAAGTAAGGGGACAGGTTAATTAATTAACCTCCATTGATTAATTAAGGGTCGGTTAATTAATTAACCTCCAGTCACTGATTAATTAAAGGTCGGTTAATTAATTAACCTCCAGTCACTGATTAATTAAGGGTCGGTTAATTAATTAAACTCCAGTCATTGATTAATGAAGGGTCGGTTAATTAACCTCCAGTCATTGATTAATTAAGGGTCGGTTAATTAATTAAACTCCAGTCATTGATTAATTAAGGGTCGGTTAATTAATTAGCCCCCAGTCATTGATTAATTAAAGGTCGGTTAATTAGCCTCCAGTCATTAATTAATTAAGCCCCCGGGGTTAATCAAGCCCCCGAGAGCAGCAGACTCAATAATTAATCAGGACCATTAATGAGTGTTTGGTAATTAATTGCAGGCCCCATTAGCATTAATTAATTAATGGCAGTGGTTAGCCCTGAATTAATTAATTAATTAATTAATCGGGGGAGAGAAATGGAGGAATAATTAATTAGCTGGGGGGGGCTGATAAGTTTTGAATTAATTATCAGCCTGGGCTAATTAATCATTAGAGATTAATTACCCTGAATAATTAATGGAGGAGCCTTAATTAATTGCAGCAGTTAATTAACAGCACTAATGGGCCTGGAACAGTTACCTGGGTGGGCTAATTAATCTGGAATAATTAATGAATGGGATTAATTAACCCGGAATAATTAATGAATGGGGACTAATTAATCTGGAATAATTAATGAATGGGGACAAATTAACCCGGAATAATTAATGAATGGGGACTAATTAACCCGGAATAATTAATGAATGGGGACTAATTAACCTGGAATGATGAGCCAACGGCCTGGAGTAATTAATTATTATTAAATCGCCTGGAATAATTAATTATTATTAAATCGCCTGGAATAATTAACAGAACGAGGCTAACGAACCCGGAAGGATCGCTGGAGGGGATTAATTAGCCTGATTAATTAATCACTGGGGTTAATTAACCGTGCCCCTGGCCCTGAGAGTTCGCCGCTCGTTAACGGGCGCTAATTAATGCCCTGGGCAGACACAGACGGGACGGACATGGAATTAATTAATGGCACGGGAATTAATTAATGGCACGGGAATTAATGACATGGAATTAATTACACGGAAATTAATTAACGACAGCAATTAATGACACGGGAATTAATTAATGACACGGGAATTAATTAATGACACGGGAATTAATGACATGGAATGAATTACACGGAAATTAATTAATGACAGCAATTAATTAATGACACGGGAATTAATTAATCACATGGAATGAATTACACAGGAATTAATGACATGGAATTAACTAATTACATGGGAATTAATTAATCACATGGAATTAATTACAAGGGAAATAATTACATGGGAATAATTAATCACATGGAATTAATCCGAAGGCAATTAATTACACGGGAATTAATCGATCGTGTGGAATTAACGACAAGGCAATTAATTAATTAATGACGTGGAATTAATCCCACGGAATTAAGGCAAAATCCAGAGGGGGCAACAGGGGATTAATGACACGGAATAATTAATTGGAATTAATTACACGGAATTAATGACCTGGAATTAATGACACGGAATAATTAATTGGAATTAATGACACAGAACAATTAATTGGAATTAATTACACGGAATTAATGACACGGGATCAATGAACTGGAATTAATGAACTGGAATTAATGACACGGAATTAATGACACAGAATTAATGACAGGAAATTAATTAACCGTAATTAATGACACAGAATTAATGACAGTGATTAATTAACCGTAATTAATGACACAGAATTTACACGGAATTAAGGCAAAATCCAGAGGGGGAACACGGGAGTGGCACGGAATAATTAATGACATTAATGACACGGAATAATTAATGACATGGAATTATTAATGACATTAATGACACGGAATAATTAATGACATTAATGGCACGGAATTATTAATGACATTAATGACACGGAATAATTAATGACATTAATGGCACGGAATAATTAATGACATTAATGACACGGAATAATTAATGACATTAATGACACGGAATAATTAATTACATTAATGGCACGGAATTATTAATGACATGACACGGAATAATTAATGACATTAATGACACGGAATAATTAATGACATTAATGACACGGAATAATTAATGACATTAATGACACGGAATAATTAATGACATTAATGGCACGGAATAATTAATGACATTAATGACATGGAATTATTAATGACATTACTGACAAGGAATTAATTACATTAATGACACACAATTAATACAGACAATTATGACATTAATGGCAATTACATTAATGACAATTAATTACATTAATGACAATTAATGACATTATTGACACACAATTAATGACACGGAATTTCCATGGAATTTCCATGGAATTAAGGCAAAATCCGGGACAGCATTTGTTGGGGGAGACAACACGGGATAAACACGGGATAAACACGGGATAAACACGGGATAAACATGGGATAAACACGGGATAAACACGGGATAAACACGGGATAAACACGGGATAAACACGGGATAAACACGGGATAAACACGGGATAAACACGGGATAAACACGGGATAAACATGGGATAAACACGGGATAAACATGGGATAAACACCTGGGATAAACACCTGGAATGGCCCGGGATAAACACCTGGAATGACCCGGGATAAACACCTGGAATGACCCGGGACAGACCCAGGGGGTTCCCGCGGATCCCGCTGGGATTAAGGCAAAATCCAAGGCAGGAGAGAAGCGCTGAGAGCACCGGGATTCCCTCGGGAATTCCAGGGGATTCCGGGGGATTCCCTCGGGAATTCCAGAGGATTTCCAGTGGATTTTTCTGGAGTTTTCCAGGGGATTCCCTCAGGAATTCCAGGTTATTCCCAGAGGATTCCCAGGGTTTTTCCAGGGGATTCCCAGTGGATCTTTCTGGAGTTTTCCAGGGGATCCCCTCGGGAATTCCAGGTTATTCCCAGGGGATCCCCTCGGGAACCCAAGGCACCGCCCCAATTCACGGGGACAACAAATCAGAACCGCCCCCCTCCCCTCACTGTGTCGGTGACGTCACCGCCACCCCTCGATGACGTCACCCCCCGGTGTGACGTCACGGCGGCCCCGGGCGGCCCCGGGCCGGGCCGGGCCGGTCCAGCTGCGGCGCCAGCGCCACCAGCAGCGCCCGCAGGTGCCGCGCGCCCTCCTGCGCCGCCCGCAGAACCTCCTCGTGCCCCGTGGGCGTGGCCGCGCCGGGCCCCGCCCCCGCCGCGCTGACGTCACACGCGTCGCCGGTGTCGCCGTCGGTGTCGCCGTCGCCTTCGTCATCGGCGGGGGCGGAGTTGGTGATGAGCGACAGCCCCAGCACGCGCAGCCCCAGGTGACGCGCGGCCGCCGCCTCCGAGACCGTGCTCATACCTGGGGACAGGTGGGGACAGGTGAGGGACACCTGGGAC
>JAJEOU010000079.1:0-22176 GCA_021534815.1 Acrocephalus arundinaceus
TCTCGGGTTTTTGTGGGATTGGCATTCCCAGGATCTGGCTGGGATCAGAATTCTGAGGATTTGGATGGGATTGGAATTCCCAAGATGGGGGTGGGATCGGAATTCCCGGGATCTGGGTGGGATCGGAATTCCAGGGGTTCAGGTGGGATCAGAATTCTCGGGTTTTTGTGGGATTGGCATTCCCAGGATCTGGCTGGGATCAGAATTCTCAGATTTGGATGGGATTGGAATTGCCAAGATTGGGGTGGGATCAGCATTCCCAGGATCTGGGTGGGATCGGAATTCCCAGGATTTGGGTGGGATCGGAATTCCCGGATTTGGGTGGGATCGGAATTCCCGGATTTGGGTGGGATCGGAATTCCAGGATTTGGGTGGGATTGAAATTCTTGGGTTTTTGTGGGATTGGCATTCCCAGGATCTGGGTGGGATCAGAATTCTCAGGATTTGGATGGGATTGGAATTCCCAAGACTGGGGTGGGATCGGAATTCCCAGGATCTGGATGGGATCGGAATTCCTGGGATTCCGGGGATTTGGGTGAGATTGGAATTCCTGGGATTCGAGTGGGATCCCATTCCCACCCTGAGTTGCATCAGGATGATCCAGAATATTGGGATCTCATGATCTGACCTGGATCCCATTCCTGATCCCATTCCCATTCCCACCCTGAGGAGCTCCAGGATGATCCAGAACTTCGGGACTTTGGAGATCTCACCCAGATCCCATTCCCAATCCCATTCCTGATCCCATTCCCATTCTAATTCCCAATCTCGATCCATTCCCACCCTGAGGAGCTCCAGGATGATCCAGAATATCTGGATCTCAAGTTATCACCCAGATCCCATTCCCGATCCCATTCCCACCCTGAGCAGCTCTGGGATGATCCAGAGGGTCGGGATTTGGGGATCTCACTCAGATCCCATCCCCATTCCTGTTCTTATTCCCATTCCCACCTCGAGGAGCCCCAGGATGATCCAGAGGGTCAGGATTTGGGATCCCATTCCCGTTCCCATTCCCGATCCCGATCCCATTTCAGGCGGTGCTGCAGGTGACCTGGCACACCAAGGGCAATTACTGGGCCTCAGTGGTGATCCAGGGGTCGGGATTTTGGATCCCAATCCCAATCCCATTCCCGTTGCAGGCGGTGCTGCAGGTGACCTGGCATGCCAAGGGCGATTACTGGGCCTTGGTGGTGATCCAGAGGGTCGGGATTTTGGGATCCCATTCCCATTCCCGCTCCCATTCCCGTTGCAGGCAGTGCTGCAGGTGACCTGGCACGCCAAGGGTGATTACTGGGCCTCGGTGCTGATCCAGGGGGTCGGGATTTTGGATCCCAATCCCATTCCCGATCCCGATCCCGTTGCAGGCGGTGCTGCAGGTGACCTGGCACGCCAAGGGCGATTCCTGGGCCTCAGTGCTGATCCAGGGGTCGGGATTTGGGATCTCACTCAGGTCCCAATCCCATTTCCCCGAGGAGCTCCAGGATGATCCAGAGGGTCGGGATTTGGGGATCTCACTCAGATCCCATCCCCATTCCTGTTCTTATTCCCATTTCCACCCTGAGGAGCTCCAGGATGATCCAGAGGGTCAGGATTTGGGGATCCCATTCCCGATCCCGTTGCAGGTGGTGCTGCAGGTGCCGTGGCACGCCAAGGGCCATTCCTGGGCCTCAGTGGCGATCCAGAGGGTCGGGATTTTTGATCCCATTCCTGATCCCATTTCCACCCTGAGGAGCTCCAGGATGATCCAGAGGGTCGGGATTTTGGGATCCCATTCCCATTCCCGCTCCCATTCCCGTTGCAGGCGGTGCTGCAGGTGCCCTGTCACACCAAGGGCCATTCCTGGGCTCAGTGGTGATCCAGAGGGTCGGGATTTGGGGATCCCAATCCCATTCCCAATCCCATTCCCGATCCCGATCCCATTGCAGCCGGTGCTGTAGGTGCCCTGGCATGCCAAGGGCGATTACTGGGCCTCAGTGGTGATCCAGGGGTTCAGATCTCAGGATCTCACCCAGATCCCATTCCCAATCCCATTCCCAATCCCACTCCCGTTGCAGGCGGTGCTGCAGGTGCCGTGGCACGCCAAGGGCGATTACTGGGCCTTGGTGGTGATCCAGAGGGTCGGGATTTGGGGATCCCATTCCTGATCCCAGTCTCATTCTGATTCCTGACCCGAGGAGCTCCAGGATGATCCAGAAGCTTTGGATCTCAGGATCTCACCCTGATCCCATTCCCACCCTGAGCAGCTCTGGGATGATCCAGAGGGTCGGGATTTGTGGATCTCACCCAGATCCCATCCCCATTCCTGTTCTTATTCCCATTCCCACTTCGAGGAGCCCCAGGATGATCCAGAGGGTCAGGATTTGGGATCCCATTCCCGTTCCCATTCCCGATCCCGATCCCATTTCAGGCGGTGCTGCAGGTGACCTGGCACACCAAGGGCAATTACTGGGCCTCAGTGGTGATCCAGGGGTCGGGATTTTGGATCCCAATCCCAATCCCATTCCCGTTGCAGGCGGTGCTGCAGGTGCCGTGGCACGCCAAGGGCGATTACTGGGCCTTGGTGGTGATCCAGGGGTCGGGATTTGGGATCTCACTCAGGTCCCAATCCCATTTCCCCGAGGAGCTCCAGGATGATCCAGAGGGTCGGGATTTGGGGATCTCACTCAGATCCCATCCCCATTCCTGTTCTTATTCCCATTCCCACCTCGAGGAGCCCCAGGATGATCCAGAGGGTCAGGATTTGGAGATCTCACCCAGATCCCAATCCCAATCCCATTCCCGATCCCATTCCCATTCGCGCTCCCATTGCAGGCGGTGCTGCAGGTGACCTGGCACGCCAAGGGTGATTACTGGGCCTCAGTGCTGATCCAAGGGGTCGGGATTTTGGATCCCAATCCCATTCCCGATCCCGATCCCGTTGCAGGCGGTGCTGCAGGTGCTGTGTCACACCAAGGGCGATTCCTGGGCCTCAGTGCTGATCCAAGGGGTCGGGATTTTGGATCCCAATCCCATTCCCGATCCCGATCCCGTTGCAGGCGGTGCTGCAGGTGACCTGGCACGCCAAGGGCGATTACTGGGCCTCGGTGCAGCGCAACCAAGGCGGGCGGCAGGTGCTGATCCACCAGAGCAGCCGGCGCTGGAGCCAGGATCCCTTCCGGAAGAGCCCGGGCATGATCCAGTGCGTGCGGTTCCACCCGATCCGCCCCTACTTCCTGGTGGCCTCCCAGAGATCCGTGCGGATCTACAACCTCCTGCGCCAGGAGCTCACCAAGAAACTGCAGAGCAACTGCCAGTGGATCTCCAGCATGGCCGTGCACCCCGCAGGTCTGGGATCCACCCCGACAGCCCCGGGATCCAACAGGAATTCCTGAGAGGGAAGGGGGGATCCCACTGATCTCGGAATCTGATAGGAGTTCCTGAGGCGGGGGGGGGATCCAGGCAGCCCCGGGGTCTGACAGGAATTCCTGAGGGAGAGGGGGGGATCCTGCTGATCCCGGGGTTTTTCCCTATGGGATCCCACTGATGCTGGGGTTTTTCCTTAGGGGATAACGTGATCTGCAGGGATCCTGGGGTTTTCCCTAGGGGATCCTGCTGATCCTGGGGTTTTTCCATGGGAGATAACATGATCTTTGGGGATCCTGTGGATCCCAGGGTTTTTCCCTAGGGATAACGTGATCTGTGGGAATCCTGCTGGTCCCGGGGTTTTCCGTGGGGGATAATGTAATCTGTGGGGATCCCAGTTTTTCTGTGGGAGATAATGTGATCTGGGGGGATCCCAGAGGTTTTTCCCTAGTGGATAATGAGATCTGCAGGGATCCTGGGGTTTTTCCCTAGGGGATCCCACCGATCCCAGGGTTTTTCCCTAGGGGATAACGTGATCTGCAGGGATCCCGGGGTTTTTCCATAGGGGATAATGCGATCTGTGGGGATCCTGTGGATCCTGGGGTTTTCCCCAGGGGATCCTGCTGATCCCAGGGTTTTTCCATGGGAGATAACGTGATCTGTGGTAATCCCAGTGATCCCAGGGTTTTTCCCTAGTGGATAACGTGATCTGAGGGGATCCCAGGGGTTTTTCCATGGGGGATAATGTGATCTGCAGGGATCCTGCTGATCCCAGTTTTTCCCTAGGGGATAACGTGATCTGTGGGGATCCCGGGGTTGTTCCCTAGGGGATCCTGCCAATCCTGGGGTTTTTCCATAGGAGATAATGTGATCTGAGGGGATCCCACTGATCCCAGGGTTTTTTCCATGGGGGATAACGTGATCTATGGGAATCCTGCTGATCCCAGGGTTTTTCCCAGGGGATAACGTGATCTGCGGGGATCCCGGGGTTTTTCCCAGGGGATCCCATGGATCCAGCTGATCCCATGTTTTTCCCCAGGAGATAATGTGATCTGTGGGGATCCTGTGGATCCCATGGATCCCCCTGATCCCGTTTCTCTCCCCAGGGGATAACGTGATCTGCAGGGATCCTGGGGTTTTCCCCTAGGGCATAATGAGATCTACAGGGATCCTGGGTTTTTCCATGGGGGATAATGTCATCTGTGGGGATCCTGTGGATCCCATGGATCCCGCTAATCCCATTTTTTCCCCCGGGGATACCGTGATCTGCGGGGATCCTGTGGCTCCCATGGCTCCCGTGGCTCCCGTGGATCCCATGTTTTCCCCCAGGGGATAACATGATCTGCGGGGATCCCATGGATCCCGTTTATCCCATGGATCCATGTTTTTCCCCAGGGGATAACGTGATCTGGGGGGGATCCCGTAGATCCCGTGGATCCCGCTGATCCCGTTTCTCTCCCCAGGGGATAACGTGATCTGTGGGGATCCCATGGATCCCACTGATCCACTGATCCCATTTTTCCCCAGGGGATAACGTGATCTGGGGGGGATCCCGTAGATCCCGTGGATCCCGCTGATCCCGTTTCTCTCCCCAGGGGATAACGTGATCTGTGGGGATCCCATGGATCCCACTGATCCACTGATCCCATTTTTCCCCAGGGGATAACGTGATCTGCGGGGATCCTGGGGTTTTCCCCTAGGGGATCCCACTGATCCCGCTGATCCCGTGTTTTTCCCCAGGGGATAACGTGATCTGCGGGGATCCCATGGATCCCGTTTATCCCATGGATCCATGTTTTCCCCCAGGGGATATTGTGATCTGTGGGGATCCCATGGATCCCGTGGATCCCGCTGATCCATGTTTTTCCCCAGGGGATAACGTGATCTGCGGCAGCTACGACAGCAAACTGGCCTGGTTCGACCTGGACCTGTCCACGCGGCCCTACCGGCTGCTGCGGTGAGTGCCGGCATTCCCCGGGCCTGGGATCCACTGGGATCTGCTGGGATCCGCTGGGGTTGTTTCCCCACATTTTCCTGCATTGTTATCCCGGTTTTTCCTGTGTTGTTATCCCAAATTATCCCAGGCTGTTATCCCAGTTTTTCCTGGGTTTTTACCCCACTTTTTCCCAGGCTGTTATCCCAGTTTTTTCCACGTTGTTATCCTGGTTTTTCCCAGGCTGTTATCCCAAATTATCCAGGGCTGTTATCCCAGATTTTCCTGGGCTGTTATCCCAGATAATCCCAGGTTTTTATCCCATGTTATCCCAGGTTTTTATCCCATGTTATCCCAGGTTGTTATCCCAGATTATCCCAGGTTTTTATCCCATGTTATCCCAGGTTTTATCCCAGGTTATCCAAGGTTTTTATCCCATGTTATCCCAGGTTGTTATCCCAAATTATCCAGATATCCCAAAATCCCAGATTTTCCTGGGCTGTTATTCCAGATTATCCTAGGTTTTTATCCCATGTTATCCCAGGTTGTTATCCCGAATTATCCTGGGTTATTATCCCACATTTTCCCGGGCTGTGATCCCAAATTATCCCAGGTTTTTATCCCATGTTATCCCAGGTTTTTATCCCAGATTATCCCAGGTTTTTATCCCAGACTATCCTGGGTTTTTATCCCATGTTATCCCAGGTTTTTATCCCAGATTATCCTGGGTTTTTATCCGAGATTATCCCAGGTTTTTATCCCAGATTATCCCAGGTTTTTATCCCAGGTTATCCCAGGTTTTTATCCCAAATTATCCCGGGTTATCATCTCACTTTATCCCGGGTTGTTAACCCTTGTTATCCTGGGTTGTTACCTATATTATCCCAGGCTGTTATCCCAGTTTTTCCAGGGCTGTTTTCCCACATTTTCCTGGGTTGCTATCCCAAATTATCTTGGGTTGTTATCCAAGTTTTTCCAGGGCTGTTATCCCAAATTATCCCGGGTTGTTATCCGGGTTTATCCTGGGTTGTTAACCCAAATTATCCTGGGTTATTATCCCAAACTATCCCAGGTTGTTATCCCAGATTATTCCAGGTTGTTATCCCAATTTTTCCCAGGCCATTATCCATGGATTTCCCCAGACCATTATTCCTGGATTTTTCCAGGCCATTATCTCAGATTCTCCTGTGCCGTTATCCCGGATTTTCCCATGCATTTATCCCAGATTTTCCCAGGCCATTATCCCAATTTTCCCATGCACTTATCCCAGATTTTCCCATGCACTTATCCCATATTTTCCTGTATGATTATCCCGATTTTCCCGCTGATTCCCAGATTTCCCCGCTGTTCCCAGGCACCATCGCCGTGCCCTGCGGGCGGTGACATTCCACGCCTGGATTTTCCCGTGCCATTATCCCAGTTTCCCATGAGTTTATCCCGGATTTTCCCATGCGGTTATCCCAAATTTTCCCGATTTTCCCGCTGATTCCCGGATTTCCCTGCTGTTCCCAGGCACCATCGCCGTGCCCTGCGGGCGGTGACGTTCCACACCCGGCTTTTCCCATACCATTATCCCAGTTTTTCCCATGCCATTATCCCATATTTTCCCATGAGTTTATCCCGGATTTTCCCGTGCAGTTATCCCAAATTTTCCCGATTTTCCCACTGATTCCCGGATTTCCCTGCTGTTCCCAGGCACCATCGCCGTGCCCTGCGGGCGGTGACGTTCCACGCCTGGATTTTCCTGTGCCATTATCCCAGTTTTCCCATGCCATTATCCCATATTTTCCCATGAGTTTATCCCATATTTTCCCATGCCGTTATTCCCGATTTTCCCGCTGATTCCCGGATTTCCCTGTGGATTTCCCAGGCACCATCGCCGTGCCCTGCGGGCGGTGACGTTCCACACCCGGCTTTTCCCATACCATTATCCCGGATTATTCCCATACCATTATCCCAATTTTCCCATGAGTTTGTCCCGGATTTTCCCGTGCAGTTATCCCAAATTTTCCCGATTTTCCCGCTGATTCCCGGATTTCCCTGTGGATTTTCCAGGCACCATCGCCGTGCCCTGCGGGCGGTGTCGTTCCACCCCCGGTACCCCCTGTTCGCCTCCGCCTCCGACGACGGCACCGTCATCGTCTGCCACGGAATGGTCTACAAGTACGGGAACTGTCCGCGGGAATTTATGGGATTTCTTGTTTGTGGGAATTGTTTGTGGGAATTGTTTGTGGGAATTATTGATGGGAATTGTTTGTGGGAATTGTTTATGGGAATTGTTTATGGGAATTGTTTGTGGGATTTATTGATGGGATTTATGGGATTTATGGGATCTGTGGGAATTATTTATGGGAATTATTTATGGGAATTATTTATGGGAATTATTTATGGGAATTGTCTGTGGGATCTGTGGGATCCGTGGCATTTATTGATGGGAATTGTTTGTGGGATTTATTGATGGGATTTATGGGATTTATGGGATCTGTGGGAATTATTTATGGGAATTATTTATGGGATTGATGAGAATTATTATTTATAGGAATTGTTTGTGGGAATTATTTATGGGAATTATTTATGGGAATTATGGGAATTACAGGAATTATTTATGGGATTTATTACGGGAATTATTTATGGGATTTAATAATGGGATTTATTGATGGGAATTGTTTATGGGAATTGTTTATGGGATTTGTTTATGGGAATTGTTTATGGGAATTATTTATGGGAATTGTGTATGGGAATTATTTATGGGATCGGTGGGAATTATTATTTATGGGAATTGTTTATGGGATTTATTTATGGGATTTACAGGATTTATTTGTGGGAATTATTTATGGGATCTGTGGGAATTATTTATGGGATCTGTGGGAATTGTGTATGGGAATTGTTTATGGGAATTATTTATGGGATCTGTGGGATTTATTTATGGGAATTGTTTATGGGAATTGTTTGTGGGATTTATTGATGGGATTTATGGGATTTATGGGATCTGTGGGAATTATTTATGGGAATTATTTATGGGATTGATGAGAATTATTATTTATGGGAATTTTTTGTGGGAATTGTTTGTGGGAATTATTTATGGGAATTATTTATGGGAATTACAGGAATTATTTATGGGATTTATTACAGGAATTATTTATGGGATTTAATAATGGGATTTATTGATGGGAATTGTTTATGGGAATTGTGTATGGGATTTATTTATAGGAATTGTGTATGGGAATTATTTATGGGATCGGTGGGAATTATTATTTATGGGAATTATTTATGGGATTTATTTATGGGATTTACAGGATTTATTTGTGGGAATTATTGACGGGAATTGTGTATGGGAATTGTTTATGGGATCTGTGGGATTTATGGGATTTATGGGATCTGTGGGAATTATTTATGGGAATTATTTATGGGATTGATGAGAATTATTATTTATGGGAATTGTTTGTGGGAATTATTGATGGGAATTATTTATGGGAATTATGGGAATTACAGGAATTATTTATGGGATTTATTACGGGAATTATTTATGGGATTTAATAATGGGATTTATTGATGGGAATTGTTTATGGGAATTGTTTATGGGATTTATTTATAGGAATTGTGTATGGGAATTATTTATGGGATCGGTGGGAATTATTATTTATGGGAATTATTTATGGGATTTATTTATGGGATTTACAGGATTTATTTGTGGGAATTATTTATGGGATCTGTGGGAATTATTTATGGGATCTATGGGAATTGTGTATGGGAATTATTTATGGGAATTATTTATGGGATCTGTGGGAATTATGGGATTTATTTATGGGATTTATTTATGGGAATTATTTGTGGGAATTGTTTATGGGAATTATTTATGGGATTTATTACGGGATTTATTAATGGGATTTATTGATGGGAATTGTTTATGGGAATTAGTTATGGGATCTGTGGGATTTATGGGATTTATTTATGGGAATTGTTTATGGGAATTGTTTGTGGGATCTGTGGGATCCGTGGGATTTATTTATGGGAATTGTTTATGGGATCTGTGGGATTTATGGGATTTATGGGATCTGTGGGAATTATTTATGGGAATTATTTATGGGATTGATGAGAATTATTATTTATGGGAATTGTGTATGGGAATTGTTTATGGGATTTACAGGATTTATTTGTGGGAATTATTTATGGGATCTGTGGGAATTATTTATGCGAATTATTTATGGGAATTGTATGGGAATTGTGTATGGGAATTATTGATGGGAATTATTTATGGGATCTGTGGGAATTATGGGATTTATTTATGAGATTTATTTATGGGAATTATTTGTGGGAATTGTTTATGGGAATTATTTATGGGATTTATTACGGGAATTATTTATGGGATTTATTAATGGGATTTATTGATGGGAATTGTTTATGGGAATTAGTTATGGGATCTGTGGGAATTATTTATGGGAATTATTTATGGGATTTATTTATGGGAATTGTTTATGGGATCTGTGGGATTTATGGGATCTGTGGGATCTGTGGGATTTATTTATGGGAATTATTTATGGGATTGATGAGAATTATTATTTATGGGAATTGTGTATGGGAATTGTGTATGGGAATTGTTTATGGGATTTATTATTTATGGGAATTATTTATGGGAATTATTTATGGGATCTGTGGGATTTAGGGGATTTAATGATGGGATTTATGGGAATTACAGGAATTATTTATGAAATTTATTACGGGATTTATTTATGGGATCTGTGGGAATTATTTATGGGAATTATTTATGGGATATGTGGGATTTAGGGGATTTATTTATGGGATTTATGGGAATTATTTATGGGATTGGTGGGAATTGGGGCATTTATTTATGGGATTTATTTATGGGATTTGGGGGATTTGGGGGATTTATGGATCGATTTATGGGAATTATGGATTTATTTATGGGATTTACTTGTGGGATCTGGTTATGGGAATTTACAGGAATTATGGGATTGATTTATGGGATCTGTGGGATTAATGGGATTTATTTATGGGAATTAGCTAAGGGAATTAGTAATGGGATTTGTGGGAATTATTTATGGGATTTATTTGTGGGATTTATTTATGGGAATTATGGGATTTATGGGATTTATTTATGGGATTTACAGGATTTATTTGTGGGATTGATTTATGGGATTTATGGGATTCACAGGATTTGTGGGAATTACAGGACTTACAGGATTTGTGGGATTTATGGGATTGATTTATGGGAATTGTGGGATTCCCGTAGGACTTACGGGATTTGTGAGATTTATGGATTTATTGATGGGATATATGGGAATTACAGTAATTATAGGATTTGTGGGATTTATGGATTTATTCCCACTGCCGGAATTCCCATTCCCAGTGTCAGAATTCCCATTCCTGCTGTCGGAATTCCCGTTCCCTCTCCCGAAATTCCCATTCCCCCTGGGGGAATTCCCATTCCCAATGTCAGAATTCCCATTCCTGCTGCCGAAATTCCCATTCCCTGTCCTGAAATTCCCATTCCCCTGTCAGAATTCCCATTCCCTCTCCCGAAATTCCTGTTTCCCATGTCGGAATCCCCATTCCCAATGTCAGAATTCCCATTCCCTCTCCTGAATTCCCATTCCCAGTGTCAGAATTCCCATTCCCTTTCCCAAAATTCCCATTCTGGCTGTCAGAATTCCCGTTCCCTCTCCCGGAATTCCCGTTCCCTCTCCCTGAATCCCCGTTCCCTCTCCCGGAATTCCCATTCCCAATGTCAGAATTCCCATTCCGTCTCCTGAATTCCCATTCCCCTGTCAGAATCCCCATTCCCAGTGTCAGAATTCCCGTTCCCAATGTCAGAATTCCCATTCCTGCTGCTGAAATTCCCATTCCTGCTGCCGAAATTCCCATTCCCTGTCCTGAAATTCCCATTCCTCTGTCAGAATTCCCATTCCCTCTCCCGAAATTCCTGTTTCCCATGTTGGAATCCCCATTTCCAATGTCAGAATTCCCATTCCCTCTCCTGAAATTCCCATTCCCCTGTCAGAATTCCCATTCCCAGTGTCAGAATTCCCATTCCCGCTGTCAGAATTCCCATTCCCTCTCCTGAAATTCCCATTCCCACTGTCAGAATTCCCATTCCCAATGTCAGAATTCCCATTCCTGCTGCCGAAATTCCCGTTCCCTGTCCTGAAATTCCCATTCCCCTGTCAGAATTCCCGTTCCCTCTCCCGAAATTCCTGTTTCCCATGTTGGAATCCCCATTCCCAATGTCAGAATTCCCATTCCCTTTCCCAAAATTCCCATTCTGGCTGTCAGAATTCCCATTCCCTTTCCCAAAATTCCCATTCTGGCTGTCAGAATTCCCATTCCCTCTCCCGGAATTCCCATTCCCTCTCTCAGAATTCCCATTCCCAGTGTCAGAATTCCCATTCCTGCTGCCGAAATTCCCGTTCCCTGTCCTGAAATTCCCATTCCCGTCAGAATTCCCGTTCCCTCTCCCAAAATTCCTGTTTCCCATGTCGGAATTCCCGTTCCCTCTCTCAGCATCCCCGTTCCTGTCCCCCCTGCAGTGACCTCCTGCAGAACGCGCTGCTGGTGCCGCTCAAGGTGCTCAAGGGCCACGCGCCCACGCTGGACCTGGGCGTGCTCGACGTCGCCTTCCACCCGCAGCAGCCCTGGCTCTTCTCCTCGGGCGCCGACGGCACCGTGCGCCTCTACACCTGATCCACAGGGATCCGAGGGATCCACCGGGATCCAGAGGGATCCAGGGTGCTCAATAAAGGCTTTGTTTGTGTACAAATCCGGGCCCTTTGTGTCCTGAATCCCACAGTGTTCCCACAGTCCCCACACCTGATGTCCCCAAGGATCCATTGGGATCCACCGGGATCCATTGGGATCCACCGGGATCCAGAGGGATCCAGAGTGTTCAACAAAGGCTTTGTTTGTGTACAAATTCGGGCCCTTTGTGTCCTGAATCCCGCAGTGTTCCCACAGTCCCCACACCTGATGTTCCCCAGGATCCATCGGGATCCAGAGGGATCCAGAGGGATCCAGCAGGATCCAGAGGGATCCAGAGGGATCCAGGGTGCTCAATAAAGGCTTTGTGTACAAATCCGGGCCCTTTGTGTCCTGAATCCCGCAGTGTTCCCACAGTCCCCACACCTGATGTCCCCAAGGATCCATTGGGATCCACCGGGATCCAACAGGATCCACTGGGATCCAGAGTGTTCAATAAAGGCTTTGTTTGTGTGCAGTTCCGGGCTCTTTGTGTCCTGAATCCTGCAGTGTTCCCACAGTCCCCACACCTGATGTCCCCCAGGATCCATTGGGATCCAATGGGATCCAGAGGGATCCACAGTGCTCAACAAAGGCTTTGTTTGTGTGCAGTTCCGGGCTCTTTGTGTCCTGAATCCCACAGTGTTCCCCAATATTCCCATAGTCCCCACACCTGATGTCCCCCAGGATCCACTGGGACCCACTGGGATCCAGAGGGATCCAACGGGATCCACAGGGATCCAGAGGGATTCGGGGTGTTCAATAAAGGCTTTGTTTGTACAGTTCCGGACTCTTTGTGTCCTGAATTCCCAAATATTCCCCTCAGTGTCCCCATCCCCACATTCCCTGCACGGAGAATTCCCAGGAGCCACTGGAGCCACAAAAGGCTTTTTTTGCGTGGAATGGGATCTGAAACAGGATCTGGAATGGGATCTAGAATGGGATCTGGAATAGGACCTAGAATGGGATCTGGAACGGGATCGGAAACAGGAGCTGGAATGGGACCTGAAATGGGATCGGAAACAGGACCTGGAATAGGATCTGGAACAGGACTTGGAATAGGATCTGGGACAGGATCCCAATGGAAAAGCTGGAGGTGAGCAGAGGCGAGGCTGAGATTCCCTGGGAATGTGATTTATCCCAGGAAAAGAGGCCGGGGAATGGAGCAGGACCTGGATTAGGACCTGGAATGGGATCTGGAATAAGATCTGGAATAAGATCTAGAATAGGACCTGGATTGGGATCTGGAACAGGACTTGGAATAGGATTTGGAACAGGATCTGGGACAGGATCCCAATGGAAAAGCTGGAAGTGAGCAGAGGAGAGGCTGAGATTCCCTGGGAATGTGATTTATCCCAGGAAAAGAGGCCGGGGAATGGAGCAGGACCTGGAATAGGACCTGGAATGGGATCTGGAATGGGATCTGAAACAGGATCTGGAATGGGACCTGGAACGGGACCTGGGACAGGACCTGGAATAGAATCTGGGAAGATTCCCTGGATCATCCCCGTGGGGTCACCCCTTCCCATCACCCAAATCCCGAGGAACCCCAGAATTCCAGAGCGGGATCAGGAGCCCAAAGCTTTATTTAAAAATACGTCTCTGTACAGGGGGGAATTCCAGGAACGGATCCCGGATCCATCGGGAAGCAGCACAGTGGGATGGAGGGGCAGGAATTTTGGGAATGCATCCCAAATTCCCGGGATCCATCAGGAAGCAGCTGGAGGGGCGGGTCCGGATCCCAGGATGCCACAGCCGGATCCCATCCCCAATTCCCGAGGTTTTCCCACTTTTTTTTGCCCCCAGCATTCCCGAAGAAGAAGGAGCAGGAAGACTTTTCCAATGGATTGGGATCCCCCCGGGGTATTGCTGAGCAGAGCCGGGAATTCCCAGGAATTCCAGGAATTCCGGGATTCAGAGGAGGCATCCCAGGGTCTGGGAATTCCTGGGAATTTTTGGGAATTCCGGGGTTCAGAGGAGGCGGACGAGGCGTCCCAGGGTCTGGGAATTCCCGGGAATTTTTGGGAATTCCGGGGTTCAGAGGAGGCGGACGAGGCGTCCCAGGGTCTGGGAATTCCCGGGAATTTTTGGGAATTCCGGGGTTCAGAGGAGGCGGACGAGGCGTCCCAGGGTCTCGGCCACCTTGAGGCGCACGGCGGGGGCCGGGTCCTTCAGCAGCAGCTGCAGCGCTGGAACGGAACCGGAGCCACCGAGTCGGGAGCGGGAACGGGAACGGGAACGGGATCGGGATCGGGGTCAGGTTTGGGATCAGGTTCAGGATCAAGATCGGGATCAGGATGGGGATCAAGGTCAGGATCAGAATTGGGATCAGGATTGGGATCGGGATCAGGGTCAGGATCAGGGTCAGGGTCAGAATAAGAAGAATAAGAATCAAGATCAGGGTCAGGATGGGGATCAGGATCGGGATCAGGGTCAGGATCAGGGTCGGGATCAGGATCAGGATGAGGATCGGGATCAGGATTAGGATCAGGATCAGGATTGGGATTGGGATTGGGATTGGGATTGGGATCAGGATGGGGATTGGGATCAGGGTCAGAAGCCGGATTGGGATTGTGATCAGGATTGGGACCAGGATCAGGGTCAGGATCAGGGTCAGGATCAGGATGGGGATTGGGATCAGGGTTGGGATCACGACTGGGATCAAAATTGGGGTCAGGATTGGGATAAGGATCAAATTTGGGATCGGGATCAGGATCACGTTTGGGATCAGGATCAGGATCAAGATCAGGATGATTGGGATCATTGACAGGACCAAGATCAGGATCAGGATTGGGATCAGGATCAGGATCAAAATTGGGATCAGGATCAGGATTGGGATCAGGATCAGGATCGGGATTAGGATCAGGATCGGGATAGGGATCAGTGTCAGGGTCAGGATTGGGATCAGGGTCAGGATTGGGATCAGGATCAGGATTGGGATCAGGGTCAGGGTCAGAATAAATCAGGATCAAGATCAGGATCAGGATTGGGATCAGGGTCAGGGTCAGAATAAATCAGGATCAAGATCAGGATCAGGATCAGGATCAGGGTCAGGATCGGGATAGGGATCAGTGTCAGGGTCAGGATTGGGATCAGGGTCAGGATTGGGATCAGGGTCAGGATTGGGATCAGGGTCAGGGTCAGAATAAATCAGGATCAAGATCAGGATCAGGATTGGGATCAGGGTCAGGATTGGGATCCAGATAACGACTGGGATCAGGTTCAGGGATCAAAGTCATAATAAGGCTCGGGGTCAGGATGGGGATTGGGATCGGGATCAGGGTCGGGATCAGGATTGGGATCAGGATTGGGATTGGGATCGGGATTGGGATTGGGATCAGGGTCAGGATCAAGATGATCAGGATTGGGATCAGGATCAAATTTGGGATCAGGATCAGGATTGGGATCAGGATTGGGATTGGGATCGGGATCAGGATCAGATCAGGAGTAAGATCAGAATCAAGATCAGGGCCAGGATCAGGATCAGGATTGGGATCGGGATCAGGATCAAGATCAAGATGATTGGGATCATTATCAGGATCAGGATCAGGGTCAGGATTGGGGTTGGGATCAGGATCAGGATCAGGATCAGGATCAGGATCAGGACTGGGATCAGGATTGGGATCAGGGTCAGGATTAGGATCAAGATGGAGATCAGGATCAAGGTCGGGATCATTATCAGGATCAGGATTGGGATCAGGATCAGGGTCAGGATTGGGGTTGGGATCAGGATCAGGATCAGGATCAGGATTGGGATCAGGGTCAGGGTTAGGATCAAGATGGAGATCAGGATCAAGGTCGGGATCAGGGTCAGGATCAGGATCAGGATCAAGTTTGGGATCAGGATCAGCATCAAAATTGGGATCAGGATCAGGATTGGGATCGGGATCAGGTTCAGGATTGGGATCAGGATTGGGATCAGGGTCAGGATCAGGATTGACATCGGGACCAGGATGGGTTTTTTTATCCCACATCCCTGAGGATTTTCCAAGTTTTTTTCCCTTTTTTTATCCCCTCCACGATCCCAGAAATTCCCTGAATTCCCCGAATTATTCCCTCCCCCTTTTTTCCCTCCTGGCCCAGGGATTTTTTCCCTTTTTTGGGTTTTTTCTGGCCTGCCCAGGGAATTTTCCGGGCCCGGCTCCCGGGATGAGCTCAGCCTGGCCCGGGGGGGAGCCAGGGGGGCCCTGCCCGGGAGTTCCCGACACCAAATCCCGGATTTTTCACCCCAAAATCCCAACTGCAAACAAATGGGATTTTTTTCCTTAAAATAGGATTTTTCTCCTTTAAAATGGGATTTTTTCCCACTAAAAATGGGATTTTTCCCCTAAAAATGGGATTTCTTTTCCCCTAGAAATGTTGGTTTTTTTTTTTTTCCCTTAAAAATGAGTTTTTTCCCTAAAACTGAGATTTTTTTCCCCTCACAATCCTGATTTTGGGCATTCCCACTCACCGGAGATGAGCTGGTCCAGGTCCACCTGCTGGCCCTGCTCCTCGTCCACGTGGAGCACCAGGAACCCTGAGGAGAAATTCGGAATTGGGATGGGAAAATTCCCTAAAAAAATCACCAAAATTATCCCAAACTCCACCCAAAATACCCCAAAATTATCCCGAACCCCACCCAAAATACCCCAAAATTATCCCAAAACACCCCAAAATTATCCCAAACCCCACCCAAAATACCCCAAAATTATCCCAAACCCCGAAATACCCCAAAATTATCCCAAACCCCACCCCAAAATACCCCAAAATTATCTCAAAATACCCCCAAATGATCCTAAAACTCCACCCAAAATATCCCAAAATTTTCCCAAAACTCCACCCAAAATATCCCAAACCCCCTCTGGGGTCCCCAGGGCTGATGTCACCTCCTGGGGACAAAAGCCACCACTGCAACGCCAGGAGGTGACAGGACCAGGGTCTGCCTGGGGACAGGTTTGGGGTCACCAGGAACCCCAAACTCACCCCAAACCCACCAAAACCATCCCATAATGCCCTAAAACCATCCCAAGCCTCCTTGGGACCTCCAGGAGTGATGTCACCCCCAGTGACGAAGGCCACCGTGGTGTCCCCAAGAGGTGACAGAACCTGAGTCCAGCTGGGGACAAGTTTGGGGTCACCACAGACCCCAAACCCACCCCAAAATGCCCTAAACCCACCCCAAACCAGTCCCAAAGCCCCTCAGGAACCCCCCTGGTTGATGCCACCCCCCATGGTGACACAGGCCAGCGCGGTGTCCCCAAGAGGTGACAGAACCTGAGTCCAGCTGGGGACAAGTTTGGGGTCACCAGGAACCCCAAAACCACCCCAAAGTGCCCTAAACCCACCCCAAACCAGCCCCAAGTTCCCTGGGGACCCCCCTGGTTGCTGCCACCCCCCGGTGATGAAGGCCACCACGGTGTCCCCAAGAGGTAGCAAAACCAGGGTCTGCCTGGGGACAGGTTTGGGGTCACCAGGAACCCCAAAAACACCCCAAAGTGCCCTAAACCCACCCAAACCAGCCCCAAAGCCCCTGGGGACCCCCCTGGTTGCTGCCACCCCCCTGGTGACACAGGTGTCCCTGTCCCTGACCGATGAACATGGCCGCCGCCGCCCGCAGCTCCCGCCAGGGGCTCTTGAAGTAGAAGAGGTTGGTGGAGATGAGGCGGCCCAGCAGGGACGGGTGGCTGCGCATCTGTGGGGACAGAGGGGACATCAGGGGACAGCGGGGACATCCAGGGGACAGCAGGGACATTGGGGGTGCTGGGGACACTGGGGACATTGGGGACATCAGGGACATTGTTGAGGACCTTGGGAGATACTGCAGGGACTGGGGACATGGAAAGGGATTGGGGACATTGGGGACTTTGGGGACTTTGGGGACATTGGGGATATTGTGGGTGTTGGGGACATTGGGGGCATTGGGGATATTTGGGACATTGGGGACAATTTGGGGCATGCCCATATCCCGGTGTCCCACTCCCAATTCATCCCCATATCCCAATCCCAGTGGGCCAATCCCATTCCCAATCCTAATCCCAATGTCCCACTGTCCCACTGTCCCACTGTCCCAATGCCCATGTCCCCATCACAATGTCCCAATGTCCCAGTGTCCCCCAATGTCCCACAGTGTCCCACACTGTCCCAGTGTCCCCATGTCCCCCAGTGTCCCCATGTCCCACAGTGTTCCCATGTCCCACAGTGTCCCCATGTCCCACAGTGTCCCCCAATGTCCCACAATGTCCCCATGTCCCCCCCAATGTCCCCATTGTCCTCCCATGTCCCACCAGGCACTTGCAGACGTGGTTGATGAACTCCCCGTAGTGCAGCCCCTGCACATCCCAATGTCCCACAGTGTCCCACAGTGTCCCACAGTGTCCCATAATGTCCCACAGTGTCCCACAGTGTCCCCATGTCCCCCCAGTGTCCCACAGTGTCCCACAATGTCCCACAGTGTCCCACAATGTCCCACAGTGTCCCACAGTGTCCCACAGTGTCCCACAGTGTCCCATAATGTCCCACAGTGTCCCACAGTGTCCCCATGTCCCCCCCAGTGTCCCACAGTGTCCCACAATGTCCCACAGTGTCCCACAATGTCCCCACAGTGTCCCACAGTGTCCCACAGTGTCCCACAATGTCCCACAGTGTCCCACAGTGTCCCCATGTCCCCCCCAGTGTCCCACAGTGTCCCACAATGTCCCACAGTGTCCCACAATGTCCCACAGTGTCTCACAGTGTCCCACAGTGTCCCACGGTGTCCCACAATGTCCCACCCTGTCCCACAATGTCCCACAGTGTCCCACAGTGTCCCACAGTGTCCCCATGTCCCACAGTGTCCCACAGTGTCCCACAGTGTCCCACAGTGTCCCACAGTGTCCCACAGTGTCCCCATGTCCCCAATGTCCCACAGTGTCCCGCAGTGTCCCACAGTGTCCCACAGTGTCCCACAATGTCCCCGAGTGTCCCAATGTCCCACAGTGTCCCATGTCCACAGTGTCCCACAGTGTCCCACAATGTCCCACAGTGTCCCAATGTCCCCCAATGTCCCACAGTGTCCCACAGTGTCCCACAGTGTCCCCCAATGTCCCCAATGTCCCCCAGTGTCCCCATGTCCCACCAGGCACTTGCAGACATGGTTGATGAACTCCCCGTAGTGCAGCCCCTGCACATCCCAATGTCCCCATGTCCCACAGTGTCCCCCAGTGTCCCACAATGTCCCACAGTGTCCCCCAATGTCCCCCAATGTCCCCAGTGTCCCACAGTGTCCCACAGTGTCCCCATGTCCCCCCCAGTGTCCCCATGTCCCACCAGGCACTTGCAGACGTGGTTGATGAACTCCCCGTAGTGCAGCCCCTGCACATCCCAATGTCCCCATGTCCCACAGTGTCCCCCAGTGTCCCACAATGTCCCACAGTGTCCCCCAATGTCCCCCAATGTCCCCAGTGTCCCACAGTGTCCCACAGTGTCCCCATGTCCCCCCCAGTGTCCCCATGTCCCACCAGGCACTTGCAGACGTGGTTGATGAACTCCCCGTAGTGCAGCCCCTGCACATCCCAATGTCCCCATGTCCCACAGTGTCCCCCAGTGTCCCACAATGTCCCACAGTGTCCCCCAATGTCCCCCAATGTCCCCAGTGTCCCACAGTGTCCCACAGTGTCCCCATGTCCCCCCAGTGTCCCCATGTCCCACCAGGCACTTGCAGACGTGGTTGATGAACTCCCCGTAGTGCAGCCCCTGCACATCCCAATGTCCCCATGTCCCACAGTGTCCCCCAGTGTCCCCCAGTGTCCCCATGTCCCACCAGGCACTTGCAGACGTGGTTGATGAACTCCCCGTAGTGCAGCCCCCTCTCCTCCCTCAGGTGATTCCCGAACATTTCCCTCAGCTCCTCACAGCCCAGGCTGGGCCCGCACATCCTCAGCGCGAACTTGCACGCCTGGAAAACCACCGGGAATGTCGGGAATTCCCGGAATTCCCGGAATTCCCGGGATCCCCAGGCAGGGGCGGGGCTGCACCTTGACCACGTGTGGCTGAGGGTCCTGCAGGTGCAGCAGCAGCGTCACGAGGCCGTTGAGGATCTGCTCCGAGAACACCTCGGAGTCGCGGCGGCTGAAGCGGGACAGGGTCCCAAAGAGGGAGATGGAGGAGTGCCGCAGCTCCGCGTGCTCCTGGGGACGGAAAAACGGGAATCACGGGGAGGAAATGCCATCCTGGGAGCCTGGAATTCCCGTCCTGGCATCCCAAAATCATCATGCTGTGATCCCGAAATTCCCAGTCCTGGTAATCCCACCATTCCTGTCCTGGGATCCCCAAAATCCCATCCCATGATCCTGAAACTCCCATCCTGTCATCCCAAAATCCCATCCTGGGAGCCTGGAATTCCCGTCCTGGCATCCCAAAATCCTCATGCTGGGATCCCGAAATTCCCAATCCTGGTAATGCCACCATTCCTGTCCTGGGATCCCCAAAATCCCATCCTGGGATCCTGAAGTTCCCATTCTGGGATCCCCAAATCCTCATGCTGTGATCCCACCATTCCCAGAAGATGAAGAGCGTTATACCTCTTGCCTCTCATATCCTCTCCATTAATCCACTTTGGGTAAGTTACGGATCTCCCACACACAGTTCCACCCTGGCAGGTCCTCCCTCTGGATCCCCCTATTGCGACTCACCTTCAATATCTCCATATCGCCTTGCATTTATCCCCTCGGGATGAGTCCCTCCCACTACTCCCTCTCTTGGAACTTCTCTCACATCTCCCACCATATCCCCCAATAACACATCACCAGACCCACAAAATGCTCTTACTTCAGAATTCGCTCCACTACAGGGATTTCAGGGAGAATTATCCTACCGAACATAAAAATCACACGATAATCAAAATCCAGAACTACGCCCTGGGCGTCCCAATTTTCTTTGGGAACAGATCCCAAACTCCCCCTGGATCTCCCCGGATCCCCCCAGCTCCCTCCAATCCCACATTTCCCCGGGATGAGCCCCCTCTCAGCTCCCCCCTGGGCTCACCTCATCCCTGTTTTCCCGGTGTTTCCCGGTTTTTCCGGGTGTTTTCCCGGCAGGCCCGGCGGCACGGCGCGCAGCTGCTGGCCTCCATGGTGGCAGCCATGGACGACAAGGACGACCGGCAGAACCTGCTGGCGCTGGAGGCCATGTCCAGCCTGTCCCAGCTCCTGGATCACCTGGAGCAGCACGACGTGCACTCCGTGCTGCTGCACCTGGCCATCCGCATCCGGCCCTTCTTCGACAGCGTGAGACATTCCCGCATGGAATTCCAGCCCGGAATTTGGGAATTTGGTGGTGGGCGCGTCCGTCCCGCGGGGTTTTCCCATCCTGGGTTTCTCCCTCGGGTTGGGATTTCTGCTGGGTCCTCACCTGAGATCCTGTGTTGGGCTGTGCTGGAATTTTTCCATTGGGATTTTCTCATTGGAATTGTGCCCTTGGAATTGCCTCATTGGAATTACCCCATTGGAATTACCCCATTGGGATTGTCCCATTGGAATCGTCCCATTGGGATTGGCCCATTGAGGTTTTTCCATTGGAATTGTCCCATTGAGATTTTTCCATTGGGATTGTCCCATTGGAATTGCCCCATTGGGATTGGCCCATTGGAATTGTCCCATTGGAATTGTCCCATTGAGATTTTTCCATTTGGGACTGCCCCATTGGGATTGGCCCATTAGGATTTTCCCATTGGAATTGTCCCACTGAGATTTTTCCCCCGGAATTGTCCTATTGAGATTTTTCCATTGGGATTGTCCCTCTGGAATTGCCCCATTGGAATTGTCCCATTGGGATTGGCCCATTGAGGTTTTTCCATTGGAATTGTCCCATTGAGATTTTTCAATTGGGATTGTCCCATTGGAATTGCCCCATTGGGATTGTCCTATTGGGAATTTCCCATTGGAATTGTCCCATTGAGGTTTTTCCATTGGGATTGCCCCATTGGGATTGGCCCATTGGAATTGTCCCACTGGGATTTTCCTGTTGGGATTTTCCCATTGGAATTTTCCCACTGGAATTGTTCCATTGCGATTGTCCCATTGGGATTTTCCCATTGGGATTTTCCCATTGGGATTGGCCCATTGGGATTGAATGATAGGAACACAGGATTGGGATTTTGGGATCCCAGGATGGGAATGGTGGGATTATCAGGA
>JAJEOU010001143.1:0-52122 GCA_021534815.1 Acrocephalus arundinaceus
CGAGGCAGTGGGACAGGGCCGAGGCAGCTCCAGCAGGGCAGCAAAAAGAGGAATCCGGATCTGGGCACACAAGCAGATGATAGTAGCTCTTTCTCTTCAGGATCAGATCCCGGTGGTGCCAGTGAGAAACTCACGCAGCAACGGCAGCCCCGTCCGCTCCCGACGCAGACCACACCAAAAGTGAAGCTGCCCCCCCCAGCCCCCGTCTTTCTCTCCCCACTCCCCCCATCGGGGGAAACTCCCGGAGACAAAGGGTGTAGCCAAGTGCCAGCTTCCATGCTTTGTTTTCACTTGAGTACTCATAAGTACCCAGCCATCAGTTGCCTTGCAACTCTTGGGAAAAAATTCTATAGGTGAAAAGGATAAACAAGTCTAACCCCCAACATTAATCCACCCCGAATTTTTTCCCATACTAACATATTACATTGAATTTTGTAGACAATGTATTTGAGCAATGGCTCCGTAGCAAGGGTCATGACACACTGAAGTTAATCAAGGTTTAACACTACAAAGCCCAGCTGTGTGCCTACAGGATAGGAACAAGCTGCCCTTGAAGATTAGTGTCTCCAATAAATCACATGCTGATAGTACCTTGGTATGCTGAAAGATAAGCAGACGAAAGAAAACTGTAACTACAAGGGATGTAGCCTTAGCAAGTAGCTAACCAATCCTGAGCTATGCTTTTGCAATATGTATGAGCTAATTAGTGCCTGTATAAGTATGATACCTTTGTATACAATAAACGAGACTTGTTGACCATGACAGCATGAGACTTGTCTCCCGTGGCTTCCCAACAAATGGTGAACCCCGACGTGATCCTCGGCTCCGTTGAAAAAAAAAGAGCAAAAGGAGACACTACCACGGTTGAGAGCTACGTTGGGTTCGGGCCCTGCAGCTAGAGGGGCGACTAAAGAGCATAAGAGAGAGCTCCGAGTCCCGAGTGACCACAGCGGTGGGCTCGGCCGATACGTGCTGCCGAAGCTTGGAGGTCTGCAACAGCGCTGACAAGTAAGTATGGACAAGCAAGCAGCATATAATTTATTCACAGCATTTTTGAGGAAGAGGCAGATTAAGGGGATAAATCTAGATAAGGAGCTCCCCTCCCTACTGACATACGCTACCTCTTCTGGGTCTTTTGTTAACCCTCATTCTGTCCATGAGCTAATGGAATGGAGGAAATTTGGAGATAAGATATGGGAACTAGTTTTGGAAGATGATAAAACCGCAAAAAAAATGGGAAAATTGTGGAAAGTAGTATACAATGATCTGTTAATGGCTCAGGCGGAAAAAAGGGCAGCAGAGGAGGCTTACTCTGCCCGGGAGCGTAATCGAGATTATGGCTCGCCTCAGGATCTTAATGCCCCTAACCCCCCTTTCTTTTCGACTGTTGAAGTGCCTGACCCATCGCCATCTGCACCTCCCCCTGCACCTTCCACCCCCCCTTCTGTTTCCTTTAACCTCTCCGAGAACAATGGCCTCACTCCCCTTCCTATATCTCGTCTTATATCCCGGCCGACTGCCTCTCTAGTAAGCCAGGAGCCTATCCCTGGGGCAGAATCTGACCTAGCGGAGGCCATGGCCAGAGAGAGACATGAAATGTGGAAAACATTGGCAAGGGAAGGATTTGACAAGGGAGACGAGGACCTTGTTGCAGCCGCCCAAGAGATGGCGTTCCCAGTTATCTTTACATCTAACCCGCAGGGCGGTGGTCAAGTGGCACAAGTGCAAAATTTAGATTGGAAAATGTTGGCCCAATTGCGTGCCACAGTGGGGAGTTACGGGGTTAATAGCGAGCTGGTGAAACAAATGCTGGATTATGTTTAACTCCCAAGTCCTGTTACCATCAGATATCAGGGATATTGCTAAACTCATCTATTCGCCCCACCAGCAGCTATTGTTTGAGTCGAAGTGGTGGGAGGAGGCTACAATAAGTGTTAATCTTCCGAGGCCCCAGGGAGATCCCGTGGCAGGAATTACTATGGATGAGTTGTTGGGTCAGGGTGCACATACAAGAGTTGAGGACCAGGCAGCATTAGGACCAGGCAAACTTAGGGAGGCTATGGCTGTGGCTCAGAGAGCAATGAACAAAGTTAAAATGCCAGGCGGAATACCCCTTTATATGGGCATTAAACAAGGCAGGGAGGAAGCCCTGGGCATTTTTGTAGACAAAATTATGGAGGCATTGTCCAGAGCTGGGGTACCCGATCACATGCAAGATGCCCTACTTAAACAATGCATCTTGCAGAATGGCAATCCTGCAACTAGACAATTGATTAGTACTATCCCAGGGGACTGGCAAGTACAACAATTATTAGAAAAAGCCTCATCCATGCCAACCGGTTCCCAAGTGTTTCTGGTTGAGGCACTTCAGAAAATAGGGCAGGGTTTACAGCAGCAAGCAGAGGCACTACGGGACCAGGCTATTAGCTCCCAAAATCAGGTTATGGCAGCTCTTGCTCTCCTCCAAGCGGCAGCCGTTCGCCCCCGCTTAAATCCTACTGGTGCTGGCCAAATAAAGTGCTTCAGATGTGGAAATTTAGGCCATACTCGTCGAGAATGCGCGGCAACAGGAATTTGGTGTGGAAAATGCCAATCCAATACACACAACTCCACTGCCTGCCGAAGAAGACAAGGGAATTCGGGAAACCTGATTTCCAGCGCGGACGGCAGCCGCGCTGGGACAAAAATAGCAGCCGCAATGATGACACCCCGCAACAACTCCAACCGGCCACAAGAGGGAGTCTCGGCTTGGATTTGGCAGCCTCAGTAGACGTTATAATTATGACCAACCAGCCGCATAAAATTCCCACAGGGATAATTGGACCTATTGTGATAAATGGACAGCCAGTTGGAGGACTGCTTCTAGGTCGATCATCTACAAGCATGTTGGGACTGTTTGTATTACCAGGTGTAATAGATTTGGACTATGAAGGGGAAATTATGATCATGGTCCATACCCCCTATCCCCCAGTAAAAGTGACAAAAGGACAACGTTTAGCCCAGCTAGTACCACTTCCACAAATGACGGGGGCTTAACACCCTTAAAACAGGAACCCCGACAACAAGGAAGTTTTGGCTCTACAGGAGGCTTGGCCCTGCTTACTATTGATTTATCCACTCGCCCAAAAAGATCATGTCAACTGTCCTTCCAAGGGCAAAGTATTACATTGATAGGATTACTGGACACCGGTTCTGACATTTGTATAATTTCCCCTGGAGAGTGGCCTTCTGACTGGCCGGTGCAACCATCTACTACTACGGTGACAGGAATCGGGGGAATGACATTGGCAAACCGTACACCTGTTCTAAAAGTGGAAATAGACGGCAAGCAAGCTGCAGCATCATTTTCGATTGCTCCGTTGCCTCCTACGGTGAAATGCTTGATTGGCCGAGATGTGCTGTCCCAACTAGGACTTGTTCTCACCAACGATCACCCTTTAGGGTAATGGCCATTGCTTGGACTTTCCCACTGCCACTTACTTGGATTACTGTAGAACCTGTTGTGGTTAAGCAATGGCCTTTGAAACGGGAAAGCCTAGAGCAAGCACACTTGCTGGTAAATGAACAGCTTAATCAGGAACACATTAAACCTTCCACTAGCCCCTGGAACACCCCCATATTCGTGATAAAGAAGAAGTCTGGCAAATACAGGTTATTGCATGACTTAAGAGCTGTTAATAATCAAATGGAACCCATGGGGGCACTTCAACCAGGCCTCCCCAATCCAGCCATGATACCCAGAAACTGGCCTATCCTAATTATAGATTTAAAGGACTGCTTTTTTACAATCCCCTTACATCCTAATGACACAAAAAGATTTGCATTCACACTGCCTGCTCTCAATCATGGGGAGCCTGATAAAAGATTTGAATGGACTGTGCTCCCACAAGGCATGCACAATTCTCCCACACTGTGTCAGCTGTATGTCGACAGCGCGCTACAACCATTGCGACAAAAAATGCCTGAGACAATTATATATCACTATATGGATGATATTCTGTTTGCTCAAGAAATACCATTCACAGATGAACAAGTACAAACTATTATTTCTGCATTAGCAGAATTTTCTCTTGTTGTTGCCCCAGAAAAAGTACAACGCACGGCACCTTGGAAATATTTGGGTTGGACAATCACTGAACAGAAAATTAAACCACAAAAATTGCACATTGCAACCAACATTACTACACTGCATGAGGCGCAGAAACTCCTAGGTGACCTGCAATGGTTAAAGCCTGTAACGGGAATTCCTAACAATCTACTAGCAGATTTACAACCCCTGCTGAAAGGGACGGACCCGTGCACCCCCGTGCAGCTCACAGAGAAACAACAGGAAACCCTGCAACGTATCATGGACTGTGTTTTAACAGGTTTTGTGTCACGAATCAACCCCGAGCTACCTTTGCATCTTACTATTTGGCATGCTGATATGCATCTTTTGGGAGCAATTACTCAACCCCAAAAAGAAACGGGGGAGGGAGTACTAGAATGGATATCACCGCCTCTACAGAAACGAAAAACAATTACCACAAAAATCGAAAATTTGGCAGCAGTAATTAGAAAGAGACGCTTGAGAATCTTAGAAATAAGCGGCCTTGAACCACAAATAATCCATCTGCCTATGGAACAGGCCACTTTAGACTGGTACCTCTTAAATTCACCCACTTTAGCTGAGGCTCTCCTACTGTCTGGGGCCAAGGTTGCTACAGGGCCTCTCATACCCAGACCGCTCAAATGGATTGGGGAATGGAGCTGGATTCAAAAACCTTTAAGATCAGAAAAACCCATCCCAGATGCTATCACAGCCTTCACCGATGCTGGAAAAAGATCACGAACAGCAGCAATAGTCTGGAAGCAAGAACAAGAATGGCACCAGCAAATACTTTCGGCAACACCAGAAGATAATTTGCAAACTCTTGAGCTCTTGGCTGTAGTTTGGGCAGTAACCAATTTGAGTGACCCACTGAATGTGGTTTCAGACTCGCTGTATGTGGTGGGGATAGTAACAAGGATTGAAGATGCAACCATTAAGGATGTGCAAAATCAGCGACTATATGAACTTTTCCTCCAGTTGAGGCGTGCCCTCAGAGACAGAACTGCACCGTATTCTATTATTCATGTTCGCAGCCACAAATGGTCGGAGGGCCTAGGGGAAGGAAATGCCAGAGCTGATAAACTGGTCTCCCATTTACAACAAGCCTCACTTCCTCGTCAGTCATTAGCCCGAGAAAGTCATGCTATCTTCCACCAGAATGCAAAAGGCTTAGCAAGGCAATTTCAGATTCCTTTGGAGGAAGCCAGAGCCATGATTAAGGCCTGCCCTGTTTGTAGTTATCACAATAGAGGTGTAGGTTTGGGGATTGGGGTAAATCCTCGGGGGCTACGAGCCAACGAATTATGGCAAATGGATGTCACTCATGTGCCTAGCTTTGGACGCCTGAAATATGTTCATGTTACCATAGATACATATAGCCACTACATGTGGGCTACAGCTCAGACTGGAGAACAAAGCAAACATGTGGAGCGGCACCTTAATGCCTGCATTGCTATAATGGGTGTCCCTCAGAAAATCAAAACGGACAATGGCCCAGCCTATTGCAGTACTCGTGTGGCCCGCTTTATGTGCCTTTGGAATATTGATCACAATACTGGAATCCCCAACTCGCCAACAGGACAAGCCATTGTAGAAAGGGCAAATGGAACCCTTAAACAATATTTAGAAAAATTTTCTGATATCATTAGCATTCCAGATAGGGTGCTAAAATGTTTATTTGTGCTCAATCACCTATGTGTCTTTGGCAACAAAGGGGTTCCGGCTGCAATTATGCATTTCGCCACACCAGTACAATCAGATCCTATGATGGTAGTCAGATATCGTGACCCTAAAACAGGGATCTGGATGGCCCAGCTAAAGTGTTGTATTGGGGGAGAGGTTACCTTTGTGTTTCCACACCTGCAGGTACCTTATGGGTTCCAGCTAAATGGGCTCGACCAGTGACTCCTCATGAACAGCCCAGATCAGAGAAGGAGATTCCGCCTACAGAAAGTGATCGGGAAGATACTGACCCCGATTGAACAAGAATTCCGCATTCACTTTCTGTTTGATACCGCCCAAGAGGTTGAGGACTGTCTGATCCCTAGACTGCAGAGAGACTTTATACGTTATCATCAAATTGCTTGTTTTGCTTGCTCTTCATATCAGCATCAGGCCTGGGTAAAAATTTATTGTGGGGGATGCAAAAAACGTTGGTGGGTTTATCAGCAAAGTCTTATCCGTGGACTTTAGTGTCGCCATTGCAACTTTGACTGGTTTCAGGATACACCAGAAAGGGCTTTAACTACTATCACCGGAGACTCCGTCGGAGACAGTCTTGCAAGGATTGAAAACTCTGAAGACCTAGAGCTCAGGCGATTAGCCTGGAAGGTACAACATATAGTAAGAAAGATATTAGCAAATAAGCAATCAAGTATCCTTGATAGTAGCTGCAGTACCAATGTTAGGATACCGACACAGTGGCAGGTCCCACCTGATCGGTGGGATACTACTTGTCGTAGGTTTGCTAGGATGCCTGGCAAAAACAGACAGAGAAAAAACCGGTGACATTAACAACCTGTTCCCAAGGAAGAATGTGTGGGTATCCCTTGCTCAGAAGTTAAATAAGACTGACTTCTGTGTATCGTTAGCCCAACCTGATTCCCCTTTCCATACCTGTCTTATTGGTGCTCCGCTGAATGAAACCGACTATGCTATGCTGGTTGTAAATAGAACAGCAAGGCACTGTAGAACTAACCTTACTACCTGTATATACAATATTGATGTTTGGGATGACAGACTGCCATATAGCCCCCCACCGGAGGAATTAGAAATATTAGGCTCACTTCACGCATCTGTTTGCTTCTTTTATAACGCTAGCAAATATAAGTGTAATGAACCTAATAACCAATGGTGTAACCTTACATTTCCCACTAACATTTCTCCTCAGTCACCTATGTGGAAAAATTCTTCCTTTTGGTGTAAGTCCCTAGTTATAAATCAGACAAATCCTGCTCCGGGGATAACCATCCCCCGCAAATTGCCATCTGGAATTTTCCTGATTTGTGGAGACAGAGCCTTTAACGGCATCCCCCAGCGTCCGACTGGAGGCCCCTGCACTTTTGGGCGCCTTACAATTGCGCTCCCAAGTCAGGATGCACTACGGGCTGCACACTTCAATATGACTAACATTACTACCACTAGACGAAAGCGTGCTGTTATTGACAACACTTGTAATGATGAAGTCAATCTTTTCAACCGAGCAGAGCAGGTAGTTGCTTCTATTTTTATGCCTGGCCTTGCTGCGGGACATGCATTATTTCAATTAGAAAAGTTACAGTGCTGGGTGGGAAAGCAAGCAAATGCTACCTCTGAGCTTTTGTCTATGTTAGCCAGTGACTTAGATAATGTTAGGCACGCAACACTGCAAAATCGAGCAGCCATTGATTTTTTGCTTTTGGCACATGGTCACGGGTGTGAAGATTTTGATGGAATGTGTTGTATGTCCCTAAAGAATCAATCTGAATCCATCCACAAAAAGATTCAAAACTTACAACAGCATGTACAGGTATTGAAAAGAGATGACACATTTTTTGGTCTGCCATTAGAATCATGGGGAATTACTGGGTGGCTAAAACATTTGTTGCAATTGCTCCTTATTGGAATTTTTGTTGTGGTTCTGTTGATGTTATTATTGCCATGTATATTACAATGTCTTCAAAGGATGTTGTTAGCTATTATTGAACAAAAGTGGAACGTATCTTTGCTTGTTCAGAAAGAAAACGGGGGAAGTGTAGACAATGTATTTGAGCAATGGCTCCGTAGCAAGGGTCATGACACACTGAAGTTATTCAAGGTTTAACACTACAAAGCCCAGCTGTGTGCCTACAGGATAGGAACAAGCTGCCCTTGAAGATTAGTGTCTCCAATAAATCACATGCTGATAGTACCTTGGTATGCTGAAAGATAAGCAGACGAAAGAAAACTGTAACTACAAGGGATGTATGCCTTAGCAAGTAGCTAACCAATCCTGAGCTATGCTTTTGCAATATGTATGAGCTAATTAGTGCCTGTATAAGTATGATACCTTTGTATACAATAAACGAGACTTGTTGACCATGACAGCATGAGACTTGTCTCCCGTGGCTTCCCAACAATCATGAAGGACCAAATCTCCTTGTTTGTCCCAAAAGTCCCTGTGGAAAATGCTCTGATCCATGAGACTCGATTGAAGGGTGATGTGACACTGGGGGACTTCCACAGAAAGGAGAGAACAACTTCAGAGTGGAACTATTGTTTATATTGTTGATTTTTTGTTGTCATTGTAGTCAGAAAATTGGTTGGGGAAATAGATTTCTAACAGCAGGAGCAGAGATAGGGAACTCATTGAACCTCAGTAATTGTTGGGTGTGTGGAAGTCTGGAAGGATTCAGAGACTGGCCTTGGCTGGGCAAACCAGCCAAGTGGGTCAGCAACTTGAGCACAGTTCAGGATAAAATGAAATTCTGGGCTGAGGATGGCGATCCCTGGCTGCTGCATTTTCACAGAAAAGGCATTTATTGTGTAAGTAGGATAAAAAGGGATATATGTAGGAAAAAGTGTCTGTGAATGGAGAAATAGATTGTATCCACCCACACTGTAAACTGCTCAATTGTACCCAGTAGAAAGGGAAATGGAAAAACCCTCACATCTAGCTCTTTAATCAGAGCTGGGTTAAATGTTCCTATGAAGATTGTAAAAAGATACCCTTAAAGAACTTCTCATATGGTGTTTTGGCTTGTCAACAAAGTAATTCTAATACCTGAATCTAAGATTGTATTATTAAAGGATTGTTACAAAGGTTGTAGTTCATCTCTAGGTCAGTGGTCCAACTGAAGTAAAGGCCCGAAGCGAGGCCTGAACAACAGGCCCTGAGACAAAGATGAACTCTAGATGAACCTTCCAACAAAATGATACAAAGATAGGATCTGTGGATTAACAAAGTATTATTTTATGCAATATAAAGCAATATGATTTATGTATCTGTTCATTGGTGAAACAGGGATTTACATTTCTGTACTTAGAAACTGGACAAGGCCCCATCTGGCCTTCTTTGGGGTATATGGTCAGAGTCAGCTCCCCTGGTTCCTCCTTGAGGCCTGGCCAGGCTTCAGGTGGAACCCAAGAGGAGAATGAAACCAGATGTTCCCACTCTAGAAGTGCTGTCACTTTGTTTATTCAGCACTATCAGAGCTGGGCCCTCTCTCAGCGATGTTGGAGCCTCCCCTGTGGCTGGAGGCACCTGCAGGAGTTCCCAGTGTCCGGGAGTGGCTCTGCAGTCCTTGGCTGGGACAGCTTCCCCCAGCTGATGTGTGCATGTGGGTGATGGGAGAGTCTGAGGGTAACTGGTGCTGTCTCTTTTTGAATCACTGCAGGCAATCTTTGGTAGTGATGATTGGGAGCATTGCTGAGCTTCTCCTTTTGTGATTCTTTGCAGGTTTGCATTTATAATAAATCACACCATTCCTGAACTTTGTGTCTGTGTCTTTGGTGCTAACCCTGCTCGCTGGCAGAACAGACACTGCGGGCCCACAGACCCAAATGTGCCTTGTGACACTGCGGGGCCTGGTGTGACCAAGGGGAGCAGAGTGACACTGTGGGGCCACATGAAACCAAGGAGAGCATTGTGATACTTTGGGGCCTGGTGAAACCAAGGGTCAGTTGTGACACTGTGTAACCAAGATTATACCTCTGTCATTGCAGGACCCCTTGGAACCAAACAGCCTGTGTAACACTTCAGGGCCTCATGGAACCATGGAGACCATTCTGACACACTGGGGACTCTTTTAATCAAGGGTCCCTTGTTTTCCTCTCCCTGTCCCTGTCCCAGCCCTGCAGAGCAGCCCAGACCTGTCTGGCCATGCAGCAGGAACTGGAGGCACTGGAGATCAGGGACAGACATTCTGGCTCTGGAATGCTCAGGAGATGCTCAGCTTGGGCAGTTCCTGCAGCCCCAGGGACAGCCCCACTGCCCAGCACAGCAGCAGAGAGTTGGCCCTGATGCTCCTCAGGCAGCTCCTGCTGCCCCAGGGACAGGGCAGCCTCTTGCCAGGTCTCCTCTGCACACCCACGGGCTGCTGCTCTGCTCCTGCCACATGCCAGCTGCCCCCAGAGCCTTTCCCAGGGGAACACATCTGTGCTGGCCTGAGCAGCCATTGCTGCATCCCCTGCCCTGCTGACCACAGTCCCGAGCTGGGGCTGCTGCTCTGCAGAGCATGGGGGCTGTGCTGCCCGGGGCCCTGGGCTGCCTCTGCTGCTCAGCCTGGGAGACAGAGGCAGCTGATGGTGCTCCCTGCACTGACCCCCTCCCACACAGGCTCTGCTGGGGCCATGCAGGCTGCTCAGAGGTGCCTGCCTTGGTCAAGGGCTGCCCCATGGCCTTGGGGCTTCCCTGCATCCTCCTGGGGAAGTTCCCTGAGGCTCAGAGCAGTCAGCGCCCACACTCCTTTCCCTGTGCCTGCTGTGTCCCCTGGGGCTGCAGAGCTCTCCTGGCTCCCAGCAGACATTCAGGCCTTGATCCCGGGCTGACCCCACCCTGGCCGGGCTTGTGCCCAGGGAGCTCCACTCCCTGCTGGTCCCTGGCACATACTGTCCCTGCAGGTGCCCTGTGCTCTCCTGGCAGCTCCCAAGGCCCTCCAGACAAACCTTCCCCTGCCATCAGCCCTGGCACAAGCTGCAGAGCCCCAGAAAGGTTGAGCTCAGACCATTCAGCATCTGATGGGCCCTGGGCACCAAGAAGCAGAACCTGAGCCAGACCTGAGTCCCCTGAAGGCCACACTGGGACACTGATCTCATCCCATGGAGCCCTGGGAGAACAAGGAATACAAGGAGCCTCTTCGGAGTCTGTTCCTTGGGCCTGTTCCTGAGAGTGACTCTGGAGGAACAGCAAAGCCCTCGTGCCCTGCCCTCAGGAGATGCCCTTTGCTGATGGAGCTGCTGTGCTGGAGCCCAGCTGTGTCCCAGCAGTGCCCATGGCCTGTCCCTGCCTGTGCTTGCAGCACGGACACGCAGCAAGACAGTGACCAAGCTGCCAGAGCACTGCGGCCTTACAGCCCCAGAAGGCCTGGGAAGGAGAGGGTGAAGCTGGGAAGAGCAGATGTGGGAAGAGCCAGGGCCATTGTCCCTGGCTGTGCTGCTGTGCTGGGAGTCTCTTCCCTCCACCTCTGCTCACAGGCACTGCCCCTGCAGAGACAGAGAAGGGCTCAGGAAGCATCTTGGACACACAAGTCAGGGCAGTCACTTGTTTTTATTTAAATGCACAGGCATTGTTAAAAGGTTTTTGTACTTCAAAGGTAAGGTACATATTTATGCAGAAATGCTAAGACAAATAATTCAATATGTTATAAAAACATCACAACAATAGAAAAAGAATTAGAAGAAGTACCTATGAAAAATGGAACAATAGGAAAAAAACAGCTGAGATTGTAAAGAGCTACATTCTGCATGCTCTGCAGCAGGAACGTTAGTTTACTTTTTCTGAAAACATACAGTCATCATTTTCCTCAGGGCGTCCTTGAGCTCCTGGTTCCTCAGGCTGTAGATGAGGGGATTCAGGGCTGGAGGCACCACCAAGTAAAGAACTGATATCACCGGATCGAGGGATGGGGAGGAGATGGAGGGGGGCTTCAGGTAGGCAAAAAATGAGGTGCTGAGAAACAGGGAGAGCACAGCCAGGTGAGGGAGGCAGGTGGAAAAGAGGGGATCCTCAGCACGGCCCTGAAGATCTGCACATAGGAGAAAACCATGAACACAAAACAACCAAATGATAAAGAGGCACTAAAACCAAGAAGCCCAAGTTCCCTGAGGTAGGATCTGGAGCAGGAGAGCTTGAGGATGTGTGGGATTTCACAGAAGAACTGGCCCAGGGCATTGCCATGGCACAGGGGCAGGGAAAATGTATTGGCTGTGTGCATGAGAGCATTGAGAAAGCCACTGGCCCAGGCAGCTGCTGCCATGTGGGCACAAGCTCTGCTGCCCAGGAGGGTCCCATAGTGCAGGGGTTTGCAGATGGACACATAGCGGTCATAGCACATGATGGTCAGGAGGGTAAGCTCTGACCAAGAAAGAAGACAAACAGGAACACCTGAGCAGCACATCCTTCATAGGAGATGGTCCTGATGTCCCAGAGGGAATTGTGCATGGCTTTGGGGACAGTGGTGCAGATGGAGCCCAGGTCGGTGAGGGCCAGGTTGAGCAGGAAGAAGAACATGGGGCTGTGCAGGAGGTGGCTGCAGGCTACGGCGCTGATGATGAGGCCGTTGCCCAGGAGGGCAGCCAGGGAGATGCCCAGGAAGAGGCAGAAGTGCAGGAGCTGCAGCTGCCGCGTGTCTGCCAATGGCAGCAGGAGGAAGTGGCTGATGGAGCTGCTGTTGGACATTTGCTGCCTGAGGAAATGGTTATGTCCTGAGGAGAAAAACACAGGACTGGGTCAGGTTTCACATCTATGTGCAAAATATATTGCAAGTCTCATAGCAGTTCAACATTCAGGGTCTCTTCTTTTAGGAATACTCCTCTGCATTCCCCTCACTTGGGCTCTGAGTTTTACAGGCATTGAGAGTGGGGACTCACAAATGGGCTCCAAAGAATTCCCTCTTCCTGTGTAGTGAGAGGCAACACAGAACGACTTGGTGATCTTCAATTAAATTGACTCCTGGTACACCAAAAAGCTTTTCAGCTCTGCTGTTTGCAATTCGCCCATCTGAAGAACTGAGCTGAGGGAATTCTTTGTATTTGTTCAATCAGTCACACCTGCCACAGTTAGGAGTGCTTGTGGGTGTTTGAAATCCCTACATTTCTAATGTACCGCAGGTGAAATGGTGTGGGTCTGAGAGGTAGAGGGATGGTCTCAGTGCAGGGACAAGAGAGCTGCTCTGCTCATCAGGGCTGTTCTTAGCTGCCCCTTGCTAGCAGCTTAGAGCTCATGGAGAGGCACCCAGAAGAGTTCCCCTACAGAGAAAGAGGGCACTGCTGAGAGCAGAGGGGTCTGGGTTCAGAGAGCCCTGGCCTTCTCTCAGGTGGCCTCATTAGGATCTCATCCTGTCTCCTGCCAGGCTGGTGCACACAGGGATCATTGCAGCTGCCCAGGTGCAGCTTCCCAGCAGCATTTCCCTGGCCCTACCATTGAACTGTCTCCTTCATGGGGATCCCAGACAGCCCAGAGACACCACGGGAGAGCTGTGCCCTTCTTTCTGTAGGGCACCCTGCAGCCCTGCAGGACACCCAGGGAATCAGCGGAATGGCCCCTGAGGAGACCTGGGCACTCTGCTCCCTCAGACACATCTCTACCACATGGATCCAAAGGGTCCCTGCCTGGATGGGCACCTGCCACACCCAAACCCCTGCACTGGCTCAGAAACCCCAGTAATGGGAACAAGGACAGCACAGGCACCTGGGGATGGCAGTGAAATGCCACAATGCTCCTGCCAGGAGAGGAGGAACACACAGAGATTGATGGAAATCAGGGGCTTGTCCTTCCCTGGGCTCTGGCTGCTGCAGGGGCAATGCACACCCAAGCCCCCGCAGTAAGAGGCAGGGGCTCTGCTTAGGATGGGAAAGGAGCCCGGGAGGAGTTGCTGGGGGAAGGTGTCTCAGCCACAGGGACAGTAGGGAGGTGCCACATTCCCATGCCCAGCATTGGTGGCAGCAGCTCCCTGTCCCTTCCTGCCCATGTCTCTGCTGAGTGGGGCTGTTCCTGCCAGCAGCGTCTCCCTGTGCCCAGCTCCACTCCCTGCCAGGGCTCACAGAGCCCATCCCCACCCCACGGCCCCGCGGCAGCTCTGCCTGTGCAGGGACCTGTCCTGTGCCTCTGAGGGGGCAGCAGGGAAGCCTCACTCTGGAGCTTGTTCTGCTCCACACCAGGACATCCAGGAGAGCCACCCTGACAGGTCCTGTCAGTGCTGGCATTCAGTGACACATCCAGAACTCACCTGCATTGCTCTGCAGCCAGAGACTCACCGTGTCCAGGGGCTATGCAGATTTCTCCCCTGATGAGGTCTCTTCTGTCCTCCCACCCCAGGCTACCTTGAACCTCTTTCTCACTTCTCCTGCCTGCCCTTGCTGCCTACAGGTACTGCCCTGCTCTGCCCTATGGCCACCTCCTCTGCACCAGAGGAACTGGAAGAGCCCTTGCAAAAGATCATGGAAACTGTGGGATGTTCCAGCTGTAAGAAACCCTTCAGGAATGGAAATTTAACTTTCCTATAGCCAGAGAATTATTCAAACACTGTGAAGATTTCTCCCCTAGTGAGAGCTCAGTCACCCTCCCAGCCCAGGCTACCTCTCATCTCTCTGTGCCTCTGTGCTGTGCCCAGGGCAGCTGCAGGCAGTGCCCCAGCCCTGCTGGGCTGTGCCCAGGAGCTGCTCCTGGGCTGAACTGTCTCTCTGCAGTGCTTCCCTTGCCAGGAGCTGCCTGTGTGCCAGGAGCCCAGCCCAGCTGAGCAGCACAGACACAGCACAAGGACTTCTCTTGTGGGTTGGGTGCTGAGTCCCTGAACCTCAGTCCCTGAGAGGAAATTGAATAAATCTCAGAAGAATTCAGTGTCAGAATCTAACTCCAAAGTTTCTTGAAGTTTTAATAGATCCCAATGAGGAGTATTACTCAGAAGGTGTCCCCAGGTTCCAGTTAGAGCAGAACACTACAGACAGTGATGACAGAAGTAGAAAACAAGGGAAAGGTGTCTCTGATGCTGAGCAAACCTGGATGTGTTTCAGGAAGCCAAAGGGCCAAGGCCTGAACCCCAGCCCCTGGCAAGGCACATCCTGTCCCTCCCTCAGTGCTCATTTCTTATTTCAAAGTTCACATGCAAACACATATTATAAAAACCTTCTATCAAACTCTTAAAATTCCCTACAAATCCACTTCCCACAGTCTCCTCCCCGCCTCAGGCCCAGGGCCAGCAGCCATGGCCAAAGTGCTGCAGGAGTTGGCTCTGGCAGGGCCTTTCAGCTGCTGCCCATGCCTGTGCCCTGTGCAGCCCAGGCTGTCCTACGGTGTCCATGCCCTGCGCCTCTGTCCCTGCAGGCTGTCGTCATCCCCTGGCTGCCCCACCTGGCTGGCCCCTTCCTTTGCCGACAGCTCTGCATCCTGCCTGCCTCTGACTGGGCACACAAAGCCTTGGGATTGGTACCAATAGGGTTAATTCAATTTCTACAGTGCCTGTGAAGTTTGAGCACAGGAACAAGGCATGCAGGGCCTGCTTTCCCAGCAAGGATGGTTGGAAGACAAGAAGACATCTGGCTCAAGCGTGCAGTTACAGAAAAACAACAGCTGAATCTGGGAAGTTCGGGTGGGTTTTATGGTAATGGCTAAATTGTAATACACATGTAGTGATTATATATAAGTTACACTTTTAGAATCACATGTCCATGTAAGGTTATGGTTACTGAACGTTTGACCTCAAGCCTGAAAAAGTGATGCCCTCTTAAAGACCAAATTAGCTTTAACAACCTTATTCTGATATTTGTTAGATTTGGTGATAGCAGGGCCTCACAGAACCGAAGAGTCTACTGTGACACCTTGGAACCTCATGGAACCAAAATCTTTTTTTGACACCGCAGGACCACCATTGGTCCATTGTGATCCTGCAGATCCAAGGAGACCATTGTGACACTCTGGAGCCTCATGGAATCAAAAGTACATTGTGACAGAGAAAGGCTTCATGGAACTAAGAGCCCACTGTGACACAGCAAGGCTTTGTTTGGGCAAGGGAACCATTGCTGATAGTACAGTGACTCAGGGAATCAAGGGGCCACTATGACACAGTAGGGCGGCATGGAATGAAAGGTCCATCGTAACAATGTGGACCCAAAGAGACCATTGTGACACTGTGGGGCCTCGTGGAAACACAAGCTGTTGTGGCACAGCGTGGCCACATCAAACTAAAGGGCCATTGTGACTGATGAACCTCATGGAACCAAGAGTCCATTGTTACACTCTGGGGCCCTGTGGAACCAGGAGGACCACAGTGACATTGCGGGGCCTCAGGAACAGTAGAGGCTTTTCTGACACTTTGTGACCCACTAAAATCAAGTAACCAATATAACACAGCAGGGCCTGATGGAATCAAGGGGGCTACAGTGAACACTGTGGGTCTCCATGGGATGCAAGGTCCATTCTGACACCATGGAACCAAGGATACCAGTGTGACACTTTGGGGCATCATGGAACAAAAATCCTATATGGAACTGCATGGCTTTATGAAACTGTTGAGGCCAACTGTACACCTTGAGGCCCTATGAAACCAAAGGGCCATTGTGGCACTTAGGGGCCTTGTGGAGCAAAGGGACCATAGTGACACTGTGGGACTGAATGGAACCAAGGGACAACTGTGGCACTCTGTTGCGCCATTGTTCCACGGGGTCCATTGTGACACTGCAGGGCCCCATGGAACTAAGGATTCATGTAGCAGCGCGAGAGCCCATGAAACCAAAGGTCCATTGTGACATTTTGGAACCTCGTTAAATCCTGGAGACCATTATGAAACTTTGAGACCTCGTTGAATCAAGGGGCTCTGCCAGGCCTTGTGGAACCAAGGAGACCATTGTGATACTGCAGGGCCTCATTAAACCAAGGGACCACTGTGACACTGCAGGACTGTCAGGAATCATGGAGACCATTGTGACACTCTGAGGCCTCATGGAACCAAGGGGCCATTGTGTCATTGTGCAGCTCCATGGAACCAAGGAAACTGCTTTGACTCTGCAGGCCCTCATGGAAGCAAGAGACCAATAAGATACTAATGGGCCTCGTGGAAAGAAGTAGCCAGTGTGACAGGGCAGGGCTCCATGCAACCAAGCATCAAAAATGACACGACCATTGTGGCACTGAAGGTCCCTAAGGAACCAAAGGGCCATTGTGACCCTGCTGGGCCTCATGGAAGCAAGGGGCCATTGTGACACCTCAGAAGCAAGGAGAACATTGTGACACTACAGGGCCTCATGGAACCAAAGGAAGATGGAAAAGGTGTGGCTGGTTTGGCCTCCCAGGGGCCACCTGACAGGCCCAGTTGATCTTGGATGCTGGGGGCTGCCTCTCATCAGCCCCTAGAGCTGATGGGGCTCTGTGATTTCCTTCCTATGGAAAAGAACCATCCGTCTTTCCAGGTGATCCATGGCCGCTAAAATTGATACTCCCCCTAAAAAATTCCCTCTATGCAATGGTTCTCCCAGACAAGTTGGATGCTCCGTGCAGTCCCGCACTTTTCTCAGCAGGCCTTTGCAGCGAGTTCTGAGCCAACGTGGGGCTCTGCTGCCATCCCAAATCTGCGCTTTCCTGGGCCAGCCTGAGTGCGAGTGGGGCATGTGCTGGGCATGGCTGGAGATTTTCATGGCCCAAATCCTCCAGCATTTCCATCTGCTCATTGCTCTGGATAGCACCAATCACAAAACACCCAGCACAGCTGACAATTTTAATTTCTTGCAGATTGCTGCAGCTGCACTGCTGATCGACAAATACACAAGAATTGATTTCACATGAAAAATGTCATTTATTGCAAATTGCTACACCCTTGCTGACAATATAGAACTATGCAGTTCTCAATTTAAGTTAAAAAAGGAATTTATTACATTTTCACAACAATGCTGTGTAAAAATATATGAATACCAACTTCAGTTAACAAAAACTGAATTTATTGCCAACCTCTAATCCAACTCACTATACACAAAGATCCATTAGGTGTTTAACAACTTAATTTATTACATATTGCTAAAAGCTTAGAGCCCATCTAGGAATACAAAAATATCAGTATTTTTATGTTGGAAGAGCTGCGGGAGACAAGTCTCATGCTGTTCATGATCAACAAGTCTCGTTTATTGATTTCAATGTTATCATATTTATACAGGCAGTAATCAGCTCATACATATTGCAGAAGTATAGCTCATGATTGGCTATGTCTCTTATAATGCACGTATTTTTGCAGTTAGCCTTGCAGTTGCAACTTTCTTAAGCTTTTTGTACTTTCTCACATACCATGTATTATCAACTTCCTCGTTGCTATGGAACCTCTGTGCTCAAGGGCAGTGTTTTCTTGCCGTAGGTCACGTAGCCCTCAGCTACACTCTGACCGATTTGATATTAAATATGGCCTTTGCTATGCAGCCATTCATCTGCTAAATTCTCCACACTTCCCCCGTTTTCTTTTAGCACTAGCATAGAGGTGTTCCATTTGTCGTTTACCAACTTCATCAAAGCGTTTTGCAAGCATTTAAAAAGACAGGGCAACAATAATAATAACACAAAAATCACAATTCTTACTGTAATTAAATGCTGTAACAAGGAAGTTAGCCAAGGTCCTAAACCCAAACCTTTTAGCTAGTTATCAAACCCAAAGCTAGAGTCTTGCCGCAAATGTGTGGTAAGTGTGTGCAAAGTGTGCAGTTGTGCATGTATAGAGCTGGAGTGGTCTGACAAGTTCATACAACACATCTCTTCAAACATTTCACAACTTGTGAAATAATTGGAAATCTTGTGCTAATAATAGGAAATCAATTGCAGCCTTATTTTGTAGCGTGGCATGTCTTACCGAGTCTACATCTATCAATAATTGGGATAGTGCCACCGAGGTTGCATTTGTCTGTTTCGCAAACCAACAACTTAATTTGTTTAGTGTAGTCAAAGCTTGGGCTGCAGCGACACCTGGAGCAAAAAAGGATGCTAAAACTCTTTCTTCTCTTGACCAGAATGTTGCTTCGTCCCGACATTCTGGTTTGAACGCGTGTGTCATTCTCCTGACTCTGTGATGTTGCTTATGCATCTGGAGAATCATAGAAGTGTTTGGCGTAAGCAATGTTAATCGACCCAATGTGCATGGCCCTCCCTCTATCTTTGAGGGAATTCCGGCCCAAGCTCGATCACCACAAATTAAAAATACTCCGTAAGGCAATGCTATGGGATTATTGGATGACAGAGATATGTTGGGACTTGTATAGTTGCACCATTGAGTGTCATTTCTATAAATGGCCAATGAAGCATTAACATTTATCGGGTATGACATATTGATACCTTTCCGTCTAGGTCTGGCACGATATACACTTGTCCAATTGAAATATATGCACCAATCCGCTTTTAAGGAACCCAATATCTCAAGTTCCTGAGGCTCCAAAGAGGCTGTGGGAAAATGGGGCATCACTTGATCCCATTGATTAGCATACAAAATTGCCTCATTTGATTTACAATTATGTGCCGACTGTGGACAGGGCAGCTCATCCAAGGGCACTCCCACTAAACACGTAGAAAAGGGGTTACCGGGTGAAGATAATGCCAAACATATTGATTCCTGTCCTGTTTTGTTTGCTAAGGTTACCCAGATGTTTTCCTTGGGCTGCGGGGGTATCTAATAAGTGCTAATAACACCAGGACATTGCAATGCTACAAAAAACTATATTAGGCTTAACATTGTGGCCTTTCTTGTTAAATTTCTTTTTATCTTTTTGTTTATGCCTCTCGGCTGCTATCTGTCTAAATCTGCAGCAAAGCTCTTCCCAATCCTGCGGTTTCACTGCCCACTGCCGAGGGATTTTACAGACAACATTACACTGCTTCCATAATACTCTCCATGTCAGATGCCCAAGTTCCCACCGAGCATATGCTAAGGAAGCACACCACAGCTCTCCCCTGGTCCGCGTCTGATGAACCCATTTATCCCCCCCACAACCCCCACAATGTATTAGTAACCAAGCACAATGATTACGGTCCCAACAGTTCAAGCATGCACAAAGTCTCAATTCTCCAGTGTTATAATTAGCTAAGCAAGCAAGCAAGTATGCCAGTTGTTGTGGGGTCCGTACATCCACCTGGGCTGGACTAAAGACAGTCTGCAAAAAGGATCGATGTGGCTGAATCAGTATCTTCAGATGCAGCTGTATGTTCTTGACGGTCTCCACCTTGAGGCGGGCTCGCTGGTTTAACCCAGTGCGCAGGAATCCACTCGGAGCCACAGCTAAAAGCTCTAAGGTTTGTAAACTATCTTCAGGCTCTGCTTCCAGGATTTGCTGATGCCATTCTTTTCCTTTCTTCCAGACTACAGCCGCTCTGCGTGTCTTCTTTCCCGCATCAGTGAAGGCTGTTATGGCATTGGGAATAGGCTTTTCTTTCCTCAGTGGTTTGCTGATCCAGCTCCATTCACCAATCCACTTTAACATCGTGGGCACAAGAGACCCTGTCTCTATTTGCGCTCCTGAGGCCAGCAATGCTTCAGCCAGGTCGACAGAATTTAAGAGATACCAGTCCAGTGTGGCTTTTTCCATGGGCAGGTTAATTGTCGCTGGTTCCAGACCGTTGATCTCCATTACACGCATACGCCCCTTCTTGATTACTGCTGCCAAGTTTTCAATTTTTGTGGTTATTGTTTTCCGTTTCTGTAAAGGCGGTGAGATCCATTCCAGTACTCTCTCCCCCGTTTTCTTTTGAGGTTGGGTAACTGCTCCTAAGAGATGCATGTCAGCGTGCCAGATAGTGAGATGTAAGGGCAATTCAGGATCCATTCGTGACACAAAGCCTTTTAAAACACAGTCCATAATGTGCTGCAAGGTTTCCTGTTGTTTTTCAGTAAGTGTCACAGGAGTACAGGGATCAGTGCCCTTTAGCAAGGGCTGCAGGTCCTCCAACAGGTTGTTGGGAATGCCAGTGACACGCTTTAACCACTGCAAGTCACCCAAGAGTTTCTGAGCCTCATGTAATGTGGTGATTGTAGTACTAATTAATAGCTTCTGTGGTTTAATCTTTTGTTCAGTAATAGTCTAACCCAGATATTTCCAAGGTGCAATCTTTTGTACTTTTTCAGGAGCAACAATGAGGGAGAATTCTGCTAATGTTGTTACAATGTCCTCTATTTGCTCATCTGTGAATGGTACCTCCTGAGAAAACAGACTTTCATTTATATAATGATAAATGATAGTTCTGGGCATCTTTTGTCGAAGTGGCTGTAGTGCAGTGTCAACATAAAGCTGACATAAGGTGGGTGAATTACGCATTCTTTGTGGCAGAACAGTCCATTCGAACCTTTTATCAGGTTCTCCTCTATTAATTGCAGGCAAGGTAAAAGCAAACCGTTTTGTGTCTTGTGAGTGCAAGGCAATGGTAAAAAAGCAATCCTTTAAATCAATGATAAGGATGGGCCAATTCTCTGGAAGCATAGAGGGGTTAGGAAGTCCTGGTTGCAGTGCTCCCATGGGTTCCATTTGACGATTGACAGCTCTCAAGTCATGTAATAGCCGATATTTTCCAGATTTCTTTTTTATCACAAATATGGGAGTATTCCAAGGGCTGGTAGACAGTTTCAAGTGTCCTTGTGCATATTGCTCTTGGACTAACTGATGAGCTTGCTCAAGACTTTCTCGTTTTAGTGGCCATTGCTTAACCACTACAGGTTCCTCGGTAGTCCAAGTAAGTGGTAGCAGGAAAGTCTAAGCAATGGCCATTACCCTAAAGGGTGCTCATTGGTGAGGACGAGGCCCAGTTGAGACAGGATGTCCCGGCCGATTAGGCATGCCACTGTAGGAGGAAGTGGATCAACAGAAAATGATGCTGCAGCCTGCTTGCCATCTATTTCCACCTTGAGTACGGGTGTGTGGTTTGCCAGTGTCATTCCACTGATCCCTGTCACTGTGATAGCAGAGGGCTGTACTGGCCAGTCCGAGGGCCACTCTCTAGGGGCGATAATGCAGGTGTCGGCCCCCGTATCTAACAATCCGATCAATGTAATGCTCCGATTCTGAAAAGAAAGTCGATATGGCCTTTTTGGACGAGTTGTCAAATCAATAGTGAGCAAGGTTAACCCTCCAGTTGAGCCAAAGCTTCCCTGCCGTCTGGGATCCTTTTTTAAGGGTATCAATCCCTTTGTCATCTGTGGAAGCGGTATTAATTGAGCTAGCCGTTGTCCTTTTGAGACTTTTACTGGAGGGTAGGGGGTGTGAACCATGATCATAATTTCCCCCTCATAGTCCAAATCTATTACACCCGGTATTACAAATAGTCCCAACATGCTTGCAGACGATCGGCCTAAGAGTAGTCCTCCGACTGGTTGTCCATTTATCAGGATAGGTCCAATTAGTCCTGTGGGGATTTTTTGTGGCTGACTGGTCATAATTGTAAAGTCTATTGAGGCTGCCACGTCCAGGCCGAGGCTTCCCCTGGTGGCTGGTTGTAATTGCTGTTGAGTCCTGATGGTACTGCAGCTGCAATTTGTGTCTTCACGCGGCAACTGCTCGCGCTGCTTCTCGAGTTTCTTGGTTTCCTGCGGCAGGCACTAGTGTTGTGCGTATTGGATTGGCATTTTCTACACCAGACTCCTGTCACTCCACACTCGCGGCGAACATGTCTAAAGCCTCCGCAGTGGAAACATTTCACACGGCTACTGTTGGTTGAGCGAGGGCGGGAGTTCTCCGCAGAGGCCACTTGGAGGGGCGCAAGAGCTGCCAGGACCTGAGTTTGCGCGGCTTTTGACTGCTCTTATAATGACTTTGCTTGCTCTTGTAACTCCTCCTCTATCTTTTGCAAAGCATCTACTAAAAAAGCCTGAGAACTTGATGGAAGGGAAGCTGCCTTCTCTAACAAGTCTGGGATTGTCCAGTCTCCTGGCATAGTATTAATAAGGGTTCTAGTTGAGGAATTACAATTCTGTAACACACATTGTTTTAGTAAGGCCCCTTGCATAAATTCAGCTACCCCAGCTTTTGTTATAGCATTCATTAGTTTATCTACGAAGGTGCCTAGTGACTCCTCCTTCCCTTGTTTTATCCCCATGTAAATGGGTGTACCCCCTGGCGTTTTAATTTTCTCCATGGCTCTTTTAGCTACAGTCATTATCTCTCTGCATTTGTCTGGTCCTGACAGTGCCTGTGCTTCTACTCGCGAGTACGCACCCAAACCCATTAATTCATCAATGGTTATGCCATGCAAAGGATCTCTCTGAGCTCTCTGAATGTTAGCTGAAAGCGTAGCTTCTTGTTGCTAATGTGCATTAAACAACAGCATCTGATGAGGGGTATAAATCAATCGTGCTATGCTTCTAATATCAGAAGGGAGCATCACGTGGGCGTTAAAAAGATAATCAAGCATTTGTTTAACTGGTTCACTAGTGACTCTATAACTCCCCACCGTAGCACGTAGCTGGGCTAGCATTTTCCAATCTAATGTTGTAATAGCTGCCTGTAACCCTCCTTGTGCATTAGGCATATAGACGACTGGGAACGCTAAGCTCTCACTCGCTAAGCTCTCACTCGCAGCCATTACCAAGTCATTATCTCTCTCCTCTACCCCCCGCCGGGCTAACATAGTCTACAGCTCACGCCTCTCCCTAGCCATAGTCCCCGCGAGGTCAGATTCAGCCCCTGGGACAGGCTCAGGTTTCCCGGGGGGGTTGGCCGCCTGGGGAGGACAACGAAGAGCTGACCTTTCGGGCTCATTAACAGTGCCGTCTGCCACCTTCAAAGGGGGTGCAGATGGTTCCGAAGCAGGCAGATTTACGGTTGTAAAAGCGGGGGGGTTTGGAGCACTAGCATTCCACTGCGATCCATAATCCTTATTCTTTTCTTGTGCAACTTTCACTTCCTCAGCTGCCCTCTTTTCTGCCTGACTCATTAACAATTCATTTTGCACCACTTTCCACAACTTACTCATCTTTTTTGCGGATTTATCATCTTCTAATACTAACTCTCAGAGCTTATCCCCGAAGTTTCTCCACTCCCCTACATCATGAACAGTATGAGGATTAACAAAGAAACCGTAAGAGGTAGCAAACTTAAGAAGCGAGGGGAGTTCCTTATCTAAGTCTATCTCCTTAATCTGCCTTTTCCTTAGAAATGCTGTGAATAATTCATATGCCGCTTGCCTGTCCATACCAACGTCAGCGCTGTTGCAGCCCCTCCAGGTCTCGGCGGCACGTATCGGCCGAGCCCACCGCTGTGGTCACTCGGGACTCGGAGCCCCTTTTTGTGCTCTGTAGTCGTCCCTCTAGCTGCAGGACCCGAACCCAACGCAGCCTCCAACAATCGTGGTAGCGTGTCCCCCGTTTTCTTCTGGCCAGCAGAAACGACAGGGCGTTATCACGTCGTCGGTCACCATTTGTTGGAAGAGCCGCGGGAGACAAGTCTCATGCTGTTCATGATCAACAAGTCTCGTTTATTGATTTCAATGTTATCATATTTATACAGGCAGCAATCAGCTCATACATATTGCAAAAGTATAGCTCATGATTAGCTATGTCTCTTATAATGCACATATTTTTGCAGTTAGCCTTGCAGTTGCAACTTTCTTAAGCTTTTTGTACTTTCCCATATACCATGTATTCTCAACTTCCCCGTTGCTATGGAACCTCTGTGCTCAAGGGCAGTGTTTTCTTGCCGTAGGTCACGTAGCCCTCAGCTACACTCTGACCGATTTGATATTAAATATGGCCTTTGCTATGCAGCCATTCATCTGCTAAATTCTCCACATTTTTATCTAAATAGCTCTTTACCAAGAATTCAATCAATATAATTATACAACTATACATCTCCATACATGCTTAAATAAAAAGATAGACATATATAACCACCTCAATATACATAAATAAATATAGATTAACTATTACGTATTACATACTATATATATAACTAGATACATAATACAAACTATCTGTGAATACGTAACTGTACCAATCTAAATATCCATCCAACTGCCTCAATCTCCACAGGTATGTAGCTAGAATTACATCCAGAAATAGACCAATACACGTATGTAAATATAAAAAATAGACATATTTACTTATACAAATACCAATATACCTATTTAAAGAGCCAAATAACTACATCAATAGAAGCACCTACATGACTGTATATGTAAGAAATAGAACTAAACACAGATAGAACAACATACATATAGAAATATTCCTATACAAACAGCAACCCACATCTATAAACATCCATATAATTATCCCTTTCGATGTTCAAGTCCATCTATCTTTAAACAGAACTCTAAGCAGAGGGATTCCAGCCGCCCAATCTTCAATGCCTTTCACTCCATCGCGTCACAATAGGACACAAAAGGAAGACACGGACTCTGTTCCAGTGCACAGGGCAAAGACCCTCTGACCTCTTTATTCTCTGACTGCAACATATACAGTATTTTCACCCAGACCATGGATTGGAAGTTCAGGTTGCCACCTTTCCAATCACACTGGTCAAACCAAAAGTCCATCAATGTTTCCCTCCTCAAAAGAGGAATGAAAACATAACTAGTATTTACACAAACATTATATCTATTTATAACACTTATGTGAGAAAGAATTAAAAAAAATATAAAAACATCAGAAGGCAAAAAAATCAAGGCAGAGCAGCTCTCCTGGACAGGGACAGCAGATGGGACACCTGGGAAGCAAAGGGAACACTGAGTCAGGATTGGGATGTTTCCCTTGGCAGCACCTGCCCTTCAGTCAGGGAAGGGAAAATCTCAGGGCCTCCCCAGGAGGGTTAGAAAGAAAAAGTTTGGCCAAAGCCCACGGCCAAAGCCTCCTCCATCCTCTCAGCCCCACCGTGCCTCAGCAGCCCTGTGGCCTCACCGGGCTCTCAGCTGGCAGCAGAAGCTCCCTGTCCACTGCTCTTGCTGGTGGCCTTCAGCTTCTCCCTGCTGCCTCCTGTCAATCTCCAGTTGTCCTCAAGGTCTTCAGCGCAGCTGTGGCAAAAGTGGAGGCTCTGCAATTGGTTCCCAGGCCTGGCAGAGCTGCAGTCCCGGAGCCCTCTGTGCTCCCTGCTGGCCCCTCCATCCCCTCAGCCCCACCATCCCCTGGGCAAAGCCCCGGCCCCCTTCAGTTTCTTCAGCCCCTCACAGTCCTCTCACCCCACTCAATCCCTTCTGACCCATCCCGTCCCCTTAGACCTGCCACCCCCCTCAGCCTGTGCCACTTCCCTGTCACCTCAGTGCCACCATTGCCCCCTGCTGCCCCACACCCCTCAGTCCCCCCAGCCCCTCAAGTTCACTGTCCCTGCAGTGTCACCGCCTCCTCAGCCCCCTCAGGCCCCTCTGTCTCACCGTCCTTCAGCAGCTCCTCAGGGGACACTGCCTGGGGCCACCGGCAGCTCCACCAATCCAGGGACCCCCGGGGCTGGAACTGCTGCCCCGCCCGGCCCCGCCGCCAGCTCGGACGCAGCACAGGAACAGGGAAAGAGGAGGCACGGGGGGAAAATGACAAAGAGAGAGAGGGAAAGAGGTTAAAAACTAGTCCAATTTTACAGATAATAATCTATAACTATTTAGGCCTATAAACACAACTAAGATCTATAAATATACTGTATTTCTATAAACAGAAATTATATAGATAGATAAACATAACTATTTAATTCTAAACATTAGTCTATATACATCTATATACAGAGATATATCTATATACACATATATCTATCTATAGACAGAGGGATTCTACCTGCCTGGTAGTCACAGGCTCTCCCTCTGTCTCTTCCTGCTACACAGGGCACCCCTCCAGGAGACGTTGATCACATAGGATCTGGGAAGCAAAGAGAACACTGACTCAATATTGGCCCGTGTGCACGTTTCCCTTGGGCAGCAATTGTCCTTCTGTCACGGACAGTAAAAGATGGCCTGAAAGGCAAACTCTCACTTGAGAATTTGAAGCCTGCACTTTAGAGAACAGGGATCGTTCCAAGTTTCCAAAGCTTGTAAAGCATTCAAGAATCTCAATAAAGTCTCAGCACTCGCAGTGCAAATGGCACCACAAGAGCTTGAAACACAGACAGCCCCAGCTCCCCCAAAGAAGCCCAGCCTTGTTCTTTCTCTGTGCTGACAGAGAGGCCTCAGCCCTTGCTGAAATGGCTGAAGCTGAAGGGTGCTGGGAGCTCAGTGTTGAACCAAACCGGGACACGCAGGTTGGTGACACAACTCCCACAAGGACAGGTTTAGTCCCTGCTCTCTTGCCACAGCAGAGGACTCAGTGTCAGAGCCTTTGGAGAAGTGTGGAGGGCAGGGCTTGGGGAGCCTGTGCCAGTGCAGGATTGGAACTATAGGCAGCAGGAAGCACCAGCCCCACAGACAAGAACTCAACTCTTCTGATCTCCCTTCCTGTCACAGGCAGGCTCAGAGCAGCCGTCTCACACCTCTCTAAACCAGTGGGGGCTCTCTCCTTACCAGGCTCCTCGGGCTCTGGGGAACTGTTCCCGCAGCTCTTGGTGCCAGACGAAGATTCCTCGGCTGCAGCCCTGTTCATGGTGTCCTCTCCTGAAGGCTCAGGGGCAACATTAATATTCCCCTTGAAAGAAAAACAGAGAGAAAGGAACCCAAAGATCACTCAGGATTTTCTTGGAATCACATCAGGGATACAGGAGCTGTTCTTCTCCATGCCCAAAGGCCCTGTAACAGGAGGGGAACACTGCCCACATGGTTCACATGACAAGCGTTTTAAACTCAGGATTTGGGTGGCCAAGGCAAAACTGAAGCTCTTACAAAATGACCTTTGAGGCAAAACAGGAATGCAGAAAACCAGAAGACACCAAGCGAGGGGACGTGCCCTCACGCTCTGACCCTGGCTTTTGCCACGAGCTGTAAGAAATCAGCCAGCACAAAGCCAGGGGCTCTCCTTGTTGCCAACATGGCTGTCAGCAAGGGCAGAGCTCGCTCCCAGCACTGCCCAGGGCTGTGTGCTGCAAACACACACGCAAAGCTCACATTTCTGCCTGGGAGTCTCACCAGCCCCACCCAACCGCTCAGACACTCCATCACAAGGTGCTGCTTTCTGGAGCCCTCTGCTGCTGCCCCGTATGTAGGACCCAGGCAAACACTGGGGTATTTCCAGGATCACATTTCCCAGGGCCAAAAATCTGTGAATTTGGAGGGTAGGAAAGAAAACCAACCCAAAAGACATGAAAAGTCAGACAACCAAGTAGTGTTTCTATTCCACTGAGGAAGGAAATTCCCAAGATTAGGCACCTGCAAATTACCTTTGGACAGAAAGATATTTTCACTATGACTAACTGCAGAATATTCATCTCTTCTGCAATAGCTTGTCTATCAGAATCCTAAAGATTCTAAAGATGGTTCAGAGCCTGCAAAGTTTCCTTTCATTATGGAATAAAATGCTTTTGCAAACTGCTATATGTGAGTTTACAAAAGACAAAAGACATTCCACTTGAGAATAAGAGATTGCTAAATGCAGAAAATCCCACTCCCCACCTTGACTCTGCCCTTCCTCAATCAAAAATGTACTGTAGGCAATGGGTCTGCACAGCAAGAGGAAGAGAGACATTCTTTGGCCAACACAACTAATAATCTGCAAAAAAGGCTGTGCCAGCACTCACCCTCCAGGCAAGTCTGGGAAGAGGTAAGAGTTTAGAAAAACAAGATTTCTAATCCAAAGACTGAATCTGTCAAAGAAAAGGACAGGGAAGCTGCAGCTCCAGCCCATCCCCACACACAGCTCTGGCAGCGCCCACACGCACGGCAGGGCTCACACAGCAGCAGCAGCAGCAGCAGCTGCAGCCCAGCCCTTGCTTTGCCTTGGCCTTCCAACCCAAAAGAGGCAGAGCCCACATCTGCTGCTGCAACAGAGACACCTCTCACGTGCCCCTCCCTGCACAGGACCCTTTGCCTTCAGTGGCAATTCTCCAAACACTCTTCTCTTCTTTCCCACCCAACAAAGCCTGTTAGAACCTACACAGCAGCACCACAAATGCCCCTGCACGAGGCATTCTTCCCAAGGAAAAGGAACAACCAAAGGTGGCCAGCACAGGCTCACACCTCTCATCCTCACTTTGGGGGAAGACTTTTTCATTCCCTTTTCTTTTGGAAATCTTGCTTGACCAAGAATAAATAGATAACTAAATAAGAATGGAAATAATTAAACTCAAGAATCCTTTGCTTCTCAGCCATGTAACAACATTCAAAACTCTCAGTCCAGCCTCTTTCATTCCCATCCAATGAGGTTACGTGAGCACAGGGAGACCTTTCAGGCAGGTAGCTCCTGATCTCCCAGATCATCTTCTCAACTTCCAGGCCAAGATCCAGCTGGGGTGATTCCTCTCCTGCAGGTGCATTCTGCGCTGAGCTGGAGGCCGTTGATGCTGCACAGCCAGCACTGCCAGCTGGAGCATGAAGGGCTGAAGTGCCCGGTGCAGCTGCAAGAATCCAAACACGTGAGTCAGGCTCCAGAGTGTGGCATTGGGACACAGAGCTCTATTGCTGCCTTGGATCAAATATCACAGAAAGCACACAAGAAAACCAGGCAGAGAATCTTTTGACTTTCTAGTGCCCCTTTCTAGTAGGCTTGACAATTTCTGTCTTAGAATGACAGAGCACTGTGGAAAAATACTTCAAAGAGTGACTTTTCATGACCTTTTGGAAAAGCAAAGCTAGGATTCTTTTCCTACCTGGTGGGTTGGAGGCTGGGGGCTGCTGCTCCCCGTGGAGCTGCTGGAAGCTGCAGGGCTGGAACCTCAGCACCTCCCGGTCGAGCGGAGGCAGCTGCTCCCCGTAGAGCTCCTGGAAGTGGCTGGGTGGCCCCTCCTGTCCGAGCAGCCACAGCCGCTCGCCTTGGAACCCGAGGACGTGGGAGGGCTGGATCCGGGGCACCTCCCACTGGGCGGGCAGCGGCCGCTCCGCGTAGAGCTCCTGGAAGCGGCTCGGCCCCTCCTGCCGGGCCAGCCCCGGCCGGTCCCTTTGCAGCAGGTGGAAACTGCAGGGCGAGCACTGGGCCAGCGGTGGCCGCTCCCTGGGCGGCTGCTGGAAGCGGCCGGGCCGGGGCCGGCGCAGCTCCCACCCGTCTGGCAGCGCCCGCACCCTGTGCAGCAGGAGGAAGCCGCTGGGCGTGCGCCCGGGCGGCAGCGGCGGCTGCTCCCTGGGCGGCGCCTTGAAGCAACCGCGCCTGCGCCGCCCGTCCAGCAGCGGCCGCACCCCGGGGAGCTGCTGGGAGCCGCTCCCACCCCGCCTGCGCCCCTCCTGCCCCGCTGCCAGCCGCTGCCTGCTGGCCGCGCTCCGGCGCCGGATGCGGAGCAGGAGCTCGGGGCGGTCGCGGCGAAACCAGGTGCTCCTGTTATGGAGCCCGGCCCCGGCATTGCCCGGCGCAGCCGCGCCAGCCCGGCCTGGCACCTTGCGGAAGCCGTAGCGGTTCAGCTGGCGCACAAAACTGCTGAACTGCATGGCCCTGAAGGTGTGCGGGGCCGGGCCTCGAGCACCACCCAGGCTGAGCAGCTCCTGCTCGAAGAGGGAGCGGTCTATGAGCAGCCCCCGGGCCTGGCTGTCCCAGCGCACAGAGCGGACGCGGGGGCTGTTCACCAGGCGCCACAGCTTCGCAGGGAAGGTGCGGGCGCTGAGCCCGTCAGGCAGCGGCACCTCCGCCATGGCGTCGATCGCCGCCTGTGCCACAACGGCCAGAGCGCAACGGCCGCGGCTGCGCCGGCGGCGCGCGGCCTGAGGGGGGCGCTGCGCTCGGCCCCGCGCACGCCCAGAGCGGCCCCGGCGCGGGCCGGACTCGGCAGGGACGAGCGCCCAGAGGCGGGGCCGCGGGCACAGCGAGCCATGGGGGGCAATCTCTCCATCGGTGCAGGTGTTCAAGCTAAGCCAGCCAGTCTTAGAAAAACCCACACCATATCAGCATTCCAAACACCCATTTGAAGGCAAAGATTCAGCTTGTATTATCACTTTCTTCAAGAGGCTATGCTCATGATTATACTGGGGGTTTCTCTAGGCAAAAATCATTTGCACCAAATAGTCCAGTGTTTTGCAGCAGAAAATGGCAATTTTGAACCACCTCAGTACAAAATAGATTTCTATGAAATAACTGCAATGCAATAAATCACAGGCTTCTGGGTGGCAACTGTGGGTACTTAAGCTTTGCAACATCAACAAGGAATGAGAACCATCCATTCCAAAAGGGATAAATAGATGTAGGCTGTTCCAACACAAAATCAAAAGCCAGTTCCACCTCTGGCTTGGCAGGGCTGTGGGAGAGAGATGGGGACGTGGCACTCCTTACACTTTAGAGCATTCTTGGAGTATGTTTCCCCAGGGGGAAGAATCAAGGATCAAAACTCTGAATAGGAGAAGACTGCATCCAAAGAGACAAGAGACAGGCAATTGACTGAAACCATCCAGACCATTCCTGAAGGGCAGAGCCTCCTCAGGAACCTCATTTCACTGCATTCTCTTCACATCCAAGCTGGGAACGAGAACCTGTGGGTGCCCAGGGCCCCAGGATTCCATGGCTCGAGGAATCCATGTGTGGAATCCGTGGCTCTGTGACCCCAGAGCCGGACTCCAGGGCTGTCTCCCGGGCAGCCAGAGAATGTTGGTGCCAGAGGGAGGGGCGGCAGTGCAGGCACAGCAACAGTTGAGAGGAAACTGCTGCTGCACCTGCAACTGCTCTACCTGCTGCTGCTGACACTGCTGCTGCTGCTGCACCTGCACCTGCTGCTGCTGGCACTTCTTCTTCTGCTGCTGGCACTGTTGCTGCAGCTGGTGCTGCTGTTGGCATTTCTGCTGCTCCTGTCACTGCTGCTGCCGCTGCTGGCAGTTCCGTGGGGTGGCCGAACAGCAGAACCTGCAGCCCTGCAGCCTGTGAGGCGCTGGCAGCTCAGGGCAGAGCCCACTGACCCAGGTGGGATTGCACTTGAGGACTGTGCTGGTTTGAAGGCAAAACCAGTGAAAGACTCCAAGTCAGAAACACAATTTAATAAGAGGAAAAGAAAAGAAATAAATGAAAGCAAAAATAAAAGTAATAGTACATAAAAAAAAACCCCACTGACAGAGACAAAATACAACCTGACACCCTGTTAGGGTGGTAGTGGCAGTCCAGATGAGATGGTCTGGTCGAAGCAGTGATTCCTGTAGAAAGGTCTGGTAGCTCTTGTCTCCTCTGGAAGTCCAGTGGATAAAAGCTGCTTGTGCTGTCCCAAACCCTGGATTTATCCAGGTGGGAATGCTTGGCTCCTCCCCCTGGGCGGAGCATCTCACAAGGGGGATCATCTCATTCTATGAGTCATGCAGTGGGTCCTTGATGGCCCATTAAACAGAGATAACTCCCAGAGGAAGTTATCTATGAGTCATGTGGCAAGGCATTGTTAGGCTCGTTAACAGAAGATAAGGAAAACACTGCCCCACCCTGGCTCTAACGGCTCATGGGGATAGAATACAAACTTTGGGCACAATTTTACATTGTAACCTAGGACATAATCCACCCCTTATTCTATCACCATCTACATCATACACCCTCACAGATACACACATATATACACAGAATGAAACCTTACACACTAATTCTAGTTCTCACTTAAAATTAGGTCTCCTTGTGGTACACAACGGGTTTCTCCATCTTTTTGCATTATCCACCAAGTATAACCAGGTCCCTGAGCAAAAACAATCCCACGGATGGGTCTGCCTTTGCCTGAGGTGGGATTAATCCAAACAGTCTTTCCTAAAATCCCTTTCATGTGTACCACAGGGACTTTATCTCCATCCACTGTGTGCAAGGGTTCAGACTGGGCAGGACCAGCTCGATTGATGGAGCCTCGGGTGTTGACCATCCAGGTGGCTTTGGCTAAGTTTATGTCCCAATTCTTGAAGGTCCCTCCGCCAAGTGCCTTCAGGGTAGTCTTTAATAGTCCATTGCACAGTTCAACTTTCCCGGCAGCTGGTGCATGATAAGGAATGTGATATATCCATTCAATACCATGTTCTTTGGCCCAGATGTTTATAAGGCTGTTCTTAAAATGTGTTCCATTATCTGACTCGATTCTCTCTGGGGTGCCGTGTCTCCACAGGATTTGCTTTTCGAGGCCCAGGATGGTATTCCGGGCAGTAGCATGAGGCACAGGATAGGTCTCCAGCCATCCTGTGGTTGCTTCTACCATGGTCAGCACATAGCGCTTGCCTTGGCGGGTCTGGGGAAGGGTGATGTAGTCAATTTGCCAGGCTTCCCCATACCTGTACTTCAACCATCGTCCACCGTACCACAGAGGCTTCACCCGCTTGGCCTGTTTGATTGCAGCGCAGGTCTCACAGTCATGGATGACCTGTGAGATGCTGTCCATAGTAAGGTCCACCCCTCGGTCACGGGCCCATCGGTATGTTGCATCTCTTCCCTGATGACCAGAGGCATCATGGGCCCAACGAGCTAGGAATAATTCTCCCTTGTGCTGCCAGTCTAGATCCACCTGTGATACTTCCACCTTGGCAGCTTTGTCTACCTGCTCATTGTTGCGATGCTCCTCATTAGCCCGACTCTTGGGTATGTGTGCATCCACGTGTCGAACCTTCACGGTTAGCTGCTCTACTCGGGTGGCAATGTCCTGCCAAATCTCAGCAGCCCAGATGGGTTTCCCTCTGCGCTGCCAGTTGGCCTTTTTCCAGCGATTCAGCCATCCCCACAGGGCATTAGCTACCATCCATGAGTCGGTGTAGAGATAGAGCCTCGGCCACTTCTCATTCAGCAATATCCAAAGCCAGCTGGACAGCTTTAAGCTCTGCCATCTGACTCGATCCACCTTGTCCCTCGGTAGCTTGTGCAACTCGTCATGTGGGGCTCCATACTGCAGCTTTCCATTTCCGGTCAGTGCCTATAATTCGGCAGGAACCATCAGTGAAGAGGGCATATCGTCTTTCAGTCTCTGGTAGTTCGTTATATGGTGCGGCCTCCTCAGCTCGTGTCACTTGCTCCTCTTCTTCAGAGGATAATCCAAAAGTCTCACCTTCAGGCCAGTTCGTTATAACTTCCAGAATCCCAGGGTGATTTGGGTTTCCAATTCGGGCACGCTGTGTAATGAGGGCAATCCATTTGCTCCAAGTAGTGTCGGTTGCATGATGCGTGGAAGGAACCTTTCCCTTGAACATCCACCCCAGCACCGGCAGTCGGGGTGCCAGAAGCAGCTGTGCTTCAGTGCCAATTACTTCCGAGGCAGCTTGAACTCCCTCATAGGCGGCCAAGATTTCCTTCTCCGTGAGAGTGTAGTTGGCTTCGGACCCTCTGTAGCTTCGACTCCAGAATCCCAGTGGTCGACCTCGAGTCTCACCAGGCACCTTCTGCCATAGGCTCCAGGACAGGCCATTGTTCCCGGCTGCTGAGTAGAGCACATTCTTCACATCTGGTCCTGTCCTCACTGGGCCAAGGGCTACCACATGAGCGATCTCCTGCTTGATCTGGGCAAAGGCTTGCTGCTGTTCAGGGCCCCAGTGGAAATCGTTCTTGTTGTGAGTAACCAGGTAGAGAGGACTCACAATCTGGCTATACTCAGGAATGTGCATTCTCCAAAAGCCTATAGCACCTAGGAAAGCTTGTGTTTCCTTCTTGCTGATTGGTGGAGCATCGCGGTGATCTTGTTGATGACTTCTGTGGGTATCTGGCGATGACCATCTTGCCACTTGACTCCCAGGAACTGGATTTCTCGAGCCAGCCCTTTAACCTTACTTTGCTTAATGGCAAAACCAGCTTTTAGTAGAATCTGGACAATCTTTTCTCCTTTCTTGAAGACTTCCCATTCTGTGTTCCCCCACACAATAATGTCATCAATATACTGGAGATGTTCAGGAGCCTCACCTTTTTCCAATGCAGTCTGGATCAGTCCATGGCAGATTGTGGGACTGTGCTTCCACCCCTGGGGCAGTCGGTTCCAGGTATACTGCACACCCCTCCAGGTGAAAGCAAACTGAGGCCTGCACCCTGCTGCCAAAGGAATGGAGAAGAAGGCATTGGCAATGTCGATGGTCGCGTACCACTTTGCTGCCTTAGACTCTAGCTCGTACTGAAGCTCCAACATGTCTGGCACAGCAGCACTCAGTGGTGGCGTGACCTCATTCAGACCACGATAATCCACAGTCAGTCTCCATTCTCCACTGGACTTACGCACAGGCTAGATGGGGCTGTTGAAAGGTGAACGAGCCTTGCTGACCACCCCTTGGCTCTCCAGTTTACGAATCATCTCATGGATAGGAATCACAGAGTCTCTGTTGGTGTGGTATTGCCGACGGTGCACTGTTGCTGTGGCGATTGGTACCTGTTGCTCTTCAACTCTCAGCAGTCCCACAGCAGAGGGGTCATCTGAGAGACCAGGCAAGGTATTCAGTTGTCTGATGCCTTCTGTCTCTACAGCAGCTATCCCAAAAGCCCAACGATATCCTTTTGGGTCTTTGAAATATCTATTTCTGAGATAGTCTATGCCAAGGATGCATGGGGCCTCTGGGCCAGTCACAATGGGGTGTTTTTGCCACCCGTTCCCAGTTAAACTCACTTCGGCCTCTACTACAGTCAGCTGCTGGGACCCTCCTGTCACTCCAGAAATAAAAACAGATTCTGCCCCTACATACCTTGATGGCATCAGGGTACATTGAGAGCCAGTGTCAATCAAAGCAGTATACTCTTGTGGGTCAGATGTGCCAGGCCATCGGATCCACACAGTCCAATAGATCCGATTGTCCCTTTCCTCTACCTGGCTAGAGGCAGGGCCCCCCTATTCCTGGTCATGGTACACACTACTTTCTTCCTGTAAATATGTTCCTGAGGTTTCTTGAAGAGGATCAGTCATATCATCATTCCTATCCCATCTGGAGTTTTGTGCTCGAGAGACTGGAGCAGCATTGACTCTAGATGAACTTCTTGTGGTAGGGGTCTCTCTTTTCAGTTCACGTACCCGGGCTGCTAAGGAGGAGGTGGGTTTTCCATCCCACTTCCTCATGTCTTCTCCATGCTCTCGAAGAAAAGACCAGAGGTTACCTCGTGGAGTGTATGTTCTCTCCCTGGCTGGGGGACGCCTACTCCTAATGGCAGAGACTCTTGTTGGTTCTGGCGAGACGTGGTAAATTTCTTCCTTAAGTTCTTTTTTCAGTTTCTGATGGCCCTCTTCAATCAAGCTTCGGACTTGCTCAGCCAGCCTTGTTTCCACGGATGAGACATGGGTACGAAATGGGGCGGTGACAGTGTCCTCATAAATTCTTAGTTTATTGACCAAGACACCCACCCTGTCCTCGCCTGCCCTCCATTGCAGCATTGCCAGGTAACGGGAGTACATCTCTGGTCCAAGCCGTGCGAATATCAACCACATCTGCGATGTGCACTGAACTTCATCTGGGCTTTTAGGAAATCTCTCGTCTTCATAGAAAATGATCTCCAGCACGGCCAATTCCCTCAGGCATCGGATACCTCGTTCCATTGTGTTCCACTTTCCTTGGTGCACCTGGAGATCTTCTTTACAAAGGTATCTGTCCTTCACACTTGTTAGCAGTCGTCACTAGAGGCTGAGAGTTTCTTGGGTTCTCCCGATCCCCTGGTCAATGACCACATCCCGGGACAGGGATCCCAGTTGCCTGGCCTCACTTCCATCCAGAATGGTGTCATTGGCTGCAGCGTCCCAGATACGGAGCAGCCAGGTCAGGACGGATTCATTTGTCTGGCGGGTGAATTCCCTCCGCAGGTCACGTAGCTCACCCAGGGACAGAGAGCGAGTGATGATCTCTGGCTCTGTCTCTTCTGCTTGGTGCGAAGGCCCTGCTGCATCCTCGTCAGTCACTATACGGACTGATTTGCTCTTTGCTTTCTTCTTCTGAACAGGGGCAGCTGCTACCAGTTTAGGCTGTTCCAGTTCAGTGATGGTTTGTGTGGAAATGCTGGCATTTTTGGCTTCTTTCTCCTCTGTGACAACCTGCACAGACACAGACGTTGTGGCTTTGCTTGGTGCTTCTTTCTCTTCTGTGGCAGTCTGTGTAGATGCGGACACTGTTGCCTTGATTTCGGTTCCTGTTTCCTCTGTGACAGTCTGCGTAGACTCGGACACTGTTGCCTGTTTTTTTTGCTTCTGTTTCCTCTGACAGTCTGTGTAGACTCGGACACTGTTGCCTTCTTTTCTCTTCTGCCTCAAGAAGACGCTGCACTACATTATGGAGTGTTTTGTTTCTAAGCATGGTGCAGGCTGTGCAGAGAAGAGAAAGCAGCACTAACAACAACATTATGCTGTCCTTGGTATCCAGAAACAACTCAATATTTTCAAAAACTGCTGTATCAGGCCTGAAAGACTGGAAAAAATTATTCTTTACCCCTCCCCACTGTGGCTGGGTGAGATTGTTGAGGCCCCAAACAAAACATCCTAGACCGGGACAAGACAACCAAATTGAGTACATATTCCGAATTGTGCACATTGCCTCGCAGGTTATCATGCAATAGACATAATAGACCAATAGAGCAATTTTAGTGCCATACCCTGGTTTACACCAGAGTATTAAGATCTGCAGATAGTGCCCCATGTGCGGAAAGATATAGAGAGCAAGGTACAAGACACATGTAAGCATGCTGAGCATCATAGCGAAAAGGTGTCTTTTTCCCCAATACAAAATTGTAATTCTGACTTATCTCAGTACTTCGTGCCCCACGTTGGGCGCCAAAAAATATGTGCTGGTTTGAAAGCAAAACCAGTGAAAGACTCCAAGTCAGAAACACAATTTAATAAGAGGAAAAGAAAAGAAATAAATGAAAGCAAAAATAAAAGTAATAGTACAAAAAAAACCCACCACTGACAGAGACAGAATACAACCTGACACCCTGTTAGGGTGGTAGTGGCAGTCCAGATGAGATGGTCTGGTCGAAGCAGTGATTCCTGTAGAAAGGTCTGGTAGCTCTTGTCTCCTCTGGAAGTCCAGTGGATAAAAGCTGCTTGTGCTGTCCCAAACCCTGGATTTATCCAGGTGGGAATGCTTGGCTCCTCCCCCTGGGCGGAGCATCTCACAATGGGGATCATCTCATTCTATGAGTCATGCAGTGGGTCCTTGATGGTCCATTAAACAGAGATAACTCCCGGAGGAAGTTATCTATGAGTCATGTGGCAAGGCATTGTTAGGCTCGTTAACAGAAGATAAGGAAAACACTGCCCCACCCTGGCTCCAACGGCTCATGGGGATAGAATACAAACTTTGGGCACAATTTTACATTGTAACCTAGGACAAGGACGGACACGGAGAAGGGAATCTGTGCCCACACAGTGCTCAGAGCAGGTCTGAGGCAGAGAGGGAGGGCAGATGAATCCCCTGCCCGCGGCTGCCAAGGGAAAGCCTTTGGGAGGCCAAGGGGGCCTTGACCTGACAGCCAGCCCTTCAAGGACCCAGCTGCCAGCTCCAGCTCAGCCCCCACTGAGTGGGATTCCATCAGGCCTTGGCTCAAGACAGTGAGTCATTAATCACTATGTTAATGGGCCAAGAATCTCTAACCAGTTAAAGTTAGGAAGTGGTATGTTTTTTAAGATGCTGGCAGGCTGCACAGTGGTAGTCCTCTAGAGATATGACAGCCCTGTACATAGTTCCTTGCCCTCTATTTATTTCCCCAAGTCTTACTATACATATGCAAAACCCCAGCATGTCCCATCCCTGCTCTATTAAAATGAGGCTCTTAGTCCTTCATGTGTGTGCAGTTCTTCTCTTGAATTGGGTCAGTGGTCTCGAATTGGGTCAGTGGTCTTGAAGGATTAAGTAAACAATGTCTTCATCAGCTCTCTGTGACCTTCTGGCAAAATCCAATGTCCCCTGCTTTGTGATTGATTGATATAAAGTCCAGGTGCTGGTCATTGTTCTTACTGGTTTCAATCTGTTCTTATAATGGTTCACTCACTCCATTTCCTTCTTTACACAATACTAGAATGAGCTCATCATGGCAAATAATACCTCAGTTAGCTCTAGTTTAAGCATCTGATAATCCTTAACTTATCTCGTTTTCTAATCTTACTTACATCCTGATCAATATGAATTGCTTCTAACCCTTAGCTAAAATCTCAACTCTTTAAAATCATGATTCATTTCCCCACCGCTTCTTCAAGATTTGTAAATTCTTTTACTGACATGTAGATTCTTCTTCATCTAGCCCAGCTGTGCAATAGGTGTCCCTTAAAACCATAGCATATGCTCTTGATATTGAAGTTAAAGCTGCTACTGACTGCAGCATTCTCTAATTCCAAACAAGTATTATAACAAAGTCAAACTTGTATCAATTAAAATGAGCAAAACAATAATTGGATGAACCAAATAATTGAGTAAGCCGGTCGCTGTTGGTGACCACCCAAAAAGCACATCCCACCAATGATGGGATGAGCCTTCTTCTGACCTTTTAAATACTCTCCGTATAGTCCCTGTGTCATGGTGTATTGTAATCAATGTTCTCTTTCCTTCATCTTTAATTTCTTTAAGAATTTCCTTGAATTCATTCTGTTTCAATAGTTGTGCAACCAAAGTTATGTTCATCCCTATAGGCACAGGGGATATTTCTTGCACAGTAGTCAAGTTCACCTTTGTATGTTGGTGCGATACGATAGGTGCCTGACAGGAAAAATCACATCCTTCAATTTTGACAAAGTTACAAATGCCCAAGTTAAATTGAGTTTTCATTCACAATGACCTCATCCACCATTAGAGTGGGGCATGCTGTCCTGAGGCAGGCACAGCCTTGTCCTGTATACACAAGCAAGATTGTCTGGTTAAAGGCATGCATTTCAAAGTGACAAATGCTTTGCGCTGTATCCAAACAAGTGTCTTTATCATCACCTCCACTGCCCTCGCATAAAAACCCCAATTGTTCCCTCATTGGAACAGGGTTCTGATTTAATGGTTCATCACCTTCCTTCAACCTTCTGTGCCCACATTCTGTGTTCAGAAGGATAGAGTATGGTCCCCTCATGATTTAGCCCTAAAGCAACAATTGGATGTATCAAGCTCACTGATGCATCATATATAGTTAAAACAAAAGCTTTTACCATACTTGTAGTTGGATTAAAAGTAAAATGAACTAGAATCCACTAGGATTGAAGTTCTTTTTCTAAATCCAAGGCATTATCCCAAACGACTTTACAAATATTATCAGGGAATGTGCCTTCTCCCCTGTCCGTAATGACTGAATCAGCCACTGATTGCATCTATACCTGTGCCTGTGTACAGCCAAGAGCCAAAGAAATGTTCTCACTAGCTGTGCCTAAGGTGTTAATTATCAATTCATGATCCCGCTCTTCTATATTTTCCCATTCTGGTAATATTTTGGACAACTTCCACTGGCTGGTACCTAATGCCAATAAGGAAGATTGTAAAGGTTGTTGCAATTTAACCATATCACTGACAATTACTGTCACTTTGCTCATTAATGCCTCTGAATCCATGGTGTTTAAAAGCCCTAGCCCTGTTCTCAATAACCCAGTGAGGTCTCTCTTCTGTCTGGACATGTAAGGCACACGCTTCTGCAGCCAGGTGGTCTAATCCATAAAAGAGATCTTTAAAAATGGAGCACACTCGGGTCGAATGGCAGAGGCATTCACTTGCACTGCCATCTCTACCCGTTTTAAAGCCCACTTTGGATTAACTAGCAATTTTTGAATTCCTGTCTTCTTAAGAGCAAATGGCCCAATTTTGGTAATTATGGGAGCTATGGGTTCTAAGTGATTTGAGTAGCTGTGGTTTCTCTTAGTGTTGGCATTGGTGGAGTTATCTTAACCTCATCTTTTCAGGGATCAGTACAAATTTGAGTTATGTTACAGTCAATCTTAAAATCCTTAATTGCACAACTTTCTATTTTGAGCCTAAATTTGGAACAGTTGGTTAAACATTTGTCACAGCATTCAGGGCCAATTTGGGTAGATTTCATTGGTCCTTGATGAGATTCATGGACTCCATCCTGGACAAACACATATTCACATCCCCAAACATTTCTTCCTTCCCGCACACAGCTGCATTTGTAACTTTTAACACCTGACTCAGAGACTCACAGGAGTCAAAATCATAAGCTTTCCCTTGGCACTCCTATATACCAGTCCCATTATATACAAGTGGTGCTGCATTAGCTGTGCCTATAGGCATGGTCACAAATGCCACAACTCTCCAGGCTGTATCTGCCTGATTATCCATTACAACTACAAGCCTTTCTATTCTTTGGAGAGTTGTTAAACTCTACCTATCATTTCACCCACACTCTATTTATTTTCCCGAGAAAGTTTTAATTTCAGTTCATTGTCACCCGGTATAAATTTCCAGAGTCCCTCAGGAGCCTTCTTCACTCAGGAGTGATGGATCCAGGTGCTTTGTTCCTTGATTTTGATTGCAGTAGAGGTGGTGAGGAGCACCTGGAATGGTCCCTCCCACTGTGGTTCCAGAGTCTTTTCTGCAAAAGACTTAACATACACATAATCCCCAGGCTGCACATCATGTACTGGCTCATCTAATTCTCTGCTTCGAGCCCCAGCCACATGTTTCTCAATTTCCCTAAGTTGTTTGTTTAGGGCCATCCTATATCTGTGTAGGGTTTCTTCCCCTACTTGAGTGGGTGTTCTTGAATTCCATATGGCCTTCCATAGAATATTTCAAAGGGACTTAGTTTTTCTTTGATTCTTGGCTTGGTCCAAATTGGTAATAATGCAAATGGAAGAGCCTGAGGCCAAACTAACTTTGTCTCTCATCACAGTCTTAGAATTTGCTGCTTAATCCAATGATTAATTTTCTCTACTTGGCCGCTTGACTGAGGATGATGTGGAGTGTAAAGTTCCCAGTCTATGTCCAAATGGAGGCTAATTTGCTGCCCAATTTTTGAAATAAAATGCGGCCCTCTATCTGAGGACATTGTGGCTGGAACTCCAAAACACAGTATTATTTCCTGTACCAATGCTTTGGTTACCTCCTGCGCTTTGGCAGTTCTGGTAGGGAAAGCTTCTGGCCACCCTGAAAAGGTATCTGTTAACACCAATAGGTGTCGATACCCTCCTCTCCTGGGTAGTTCTGAAAAATCAATTTGCCATTGCTGCCCAGGCCCATATCCTTTCCCAATTTCCCCAAGCTTTGGTTTAGGAATATTTTTGGGATTAGTTTGGAGGCAAAGGCTACATTGGCGAGTCACCTGAATTACTGTACTTGGCAAATTTCTGGATATGATTCTATCTTTCAAATAATTGTACCCAGCATCTATTCCCCAATGTTTTCTCATGTTCCTCTTTCACTAATGACCACAGCATGTAAGAGGGGATCACAAGCCTTCCTTTCCCTTCATTTGTAATAGCCCACCCCTCCTGGTTATAACTTCCATTCTCCTTTTCAATACGTCTCTTGTCCTTTTTATTATACCTTGGCTTAACTTCAATGGAAATTTGTCCATCTGGAATTAAGGCTACCTCCGTTGTTTCAGTAATTACCTCACCTTTAGCTGCTTCTTTCGCCTTTCTGTCTCTGAAATGTGGGGTTGTGTAGTTGTGGTTGTGAAATGTGTGGAAAGAGGCCAAAGGACGGTTCTAAAAAATGAATTTTAATGAACAAACGGAAAAAGCATGGAAAGAAGCTTTTGGACAAATATTTTGCTTGATTATAAGTGAACAATGTGAGCTTAAAAGTTTTTCACAATATCAGTTTTAAGGGTTTTTTATTAGCATGAGTTTTTTAGGCTTTTAATATGTTGGATAGAATGATGCAGAAATATTAATATTTTCTTTGAAAATAAAATTGTTATAAGCTTTAAGCTGCTTTGTAGTAAGAGGTTTTGAACTATAGCTTTAGAATACATATCTAGAAGGAATTGTAATCCCCTGAATAAAAGAAGGAAGTGAGCTTATCCCAAGCTAAAAATTGATGATCCTGAGAAGGAAAACTGGACAATCCTGGAAAGGGAAGATAGACCACCATCTGGAAAACTGGACATGGCCATCACTGATTTATGGTCCTGAGAAGGAAAGCTGGACCTCACCATCACTGATGTTTGTTTCTGAAAAAGGGAAGCTGGACATCACCTCACTCATTTACAACCCTAAGGTATAGAGATTCCAAATCACCAATAGGAACTAATTACAATGGGGTACAGAACCTGGACTTAACAAATAGAAACTAGGGGGAAGTCACAAAAAAACCTGCTGACAAATGCTTATGAAGATGCTCAAAAAATACCAGCAAAAATTAACCATCGGTGTGCAGTTGGAGGGGAAACCCCCAATGTACCCAGCGCGCTGCTTTGCTCACATTTTACCATTTTTATTATTGAATTAATTAATTGATTGTTGCCTGATAGATTGGCTGAGTCAAGCTCTATATTCCTTACAACCCCCAGGCCCCAACCGGGCACGGGGCTCTCCAGCCGCTCTGGCACTGATGATGGCCCGAAGGAAAGGGAGAGCACAGGAGAGAGCGAGAGCAGGAGATCGGGAATCAGGGATCGCAGTCCCAGCGCCCAGTCCCGCTCCGCCGGGCCGGGACCGCTCCCGCAGGAGAAAATGGATCCGCGGCTCCCGGGGCTTGCCCCGCCCTGCTCCGCCGGGATATGCCCGGCCACCGGTGACATCACTAAAGACTTGGGCTGCCATTGGCGGGCAGCAAAGAGCGGCGCCAAAGGCGGGGCCGGAGCCGGCTCTGGGGGTGGGGCCCGGGCTGTGGGCGAGGCCGCAGCTGAGCAGCGCCATGGCTCCAGCGCCGGGGCTGGGGGCGCTCTTGGGGCCCCGGGGGGTGGTGAGAGGGACCCCCGGCACCGAGACTCCTTGATTGCCCATTCCGGAGCACCCAGGGGCCCGCAAACCCCCATTCTTGGGCTCCGCCATCCCCCTGAACCCCCATTCCCGGGCATGGGTTTCACCCTGCAGCCCCTTATCCGGTACCAACAACCCCTGCACCCTTTCCCGGCCATCCCGCCTCTCCCTGCCCCCAGAGCTCCTTTTTCCTTGACCCAGAGACCCCCTGGACCCCTATTCCTGCCCTTCCCGGCACCCAGCCCCTCCTTCCTCATCCCCCCACAGGGATTCCTGGGAGTCCCCCCGTGTCCCCTCCCCCAGGACTTTGGGGGTCCCCCTGGCCTGTCCGTGCCCCTCCCCCCATTTCTGCCCCCCTGTGATGGTGGGGGTGGGGGCTCAGTGCTGGTGCCCCCCTGCCTGCAGCAGATGCAGCAGTGAGGGGAATTCAGGGGTATCCCTGAGCATTCGGGGTCCCCTGGGATTTGGGGTGACCCCCTGGCCCCCCCAGGATCTCTCTGAACACGCTGACACTGCCCGTGCACAGTGAGAAGGGTCAGACCTGGCACGGGGTACCCAGCTTTGTCACCGGCATGGCCCAGGTACCCCCAAAACCTCCGGGGAACCCCCAAACCCCCCGGGACACTCCAACCTCCCCAGGTTCCCAAAAACATCCCTAGACCCTCCAAAAAAGCTCCAAGACCGAAACGCCCCCAACAGAGCCCCCCAAAACCCTTTCAGGACATCAAAATTCCCATGGGACCTCCCAACACCCCTGTCAGAACCCCTTCACAAGGTTTATACCTGGCACGGGGTCCCCATCTCTGTCACCAGCAGATACCCCAAAACAGCCTTGGGTTCCCCCTGGGATTGCCTAATCCCCCCTTCGGGACCCCTGAAAACCCCCTCAGGAACTCCCAAAAATCCACTATGACCCCTAAAACCTTCGGGATACACAAAACCTCCCCAGGAACCCCTCATGCATGTTTATACCCAGCACAGGGTCTGCATCACCATCATCGGCATCACTCGAAACCTCCAAACCCTCCCAGGACCCCCAAACCCCACCTGGGACCCCCAAATGCCCCAGGGCTCCATGCTGGAATAAATGGGAGTGGTGTTGCCTTTTTAAGGGAAGTTATAGTGGGATCCAAAAAGAGCAGGGGCTCTTAAAGTGGGGATGGTAGAGAGAACCCCAAAATTCCACCCTGGGGGGCCAAACATCCCCCACAGTGGCTTTGAGTGGGGGCTCCTCTAAAATGTCACTTAAAGCCATCGTGATCCCCCTTTGAAAGGGGCTTGTGAGGCTGCAGCTTCACACACACCCTAAAATGGGGAGGAAAAACACCCTTGTAGAGGTGGGATCCCCCCAAAAACTCTTAAATAGAGAAAAACTCCTCTTCAAAGGGGCCAGAAGACCCTTAAAGGCCCTCAAAGAGGGACAAGATCCCCTCCTCTGCCCCAAACAACAACGGGTCCTGTGCTGAGCCCCCCACTCAGCCGGGGGTGCAGAGGGAACTGGGGGTCTGGGAGGGGGCTCGGGGGTCCTGGGGTGAACTGGGGGACCCTCAGTGGGTCCCAGATCCCCCTGTGCCCCCTCTCCCACCCCTTTCCCATTGTCCTCCCCAAACTTACGCTCCACTCAGCTTGATCTGGGGCTGAGCCAGCCCTTTCCCATGGTGTCCTGGCTGGGAGGAGGAGGAGGAAAAGGAGGGACAGAGAAGGAGGAAGAGGAGGAGCAGAAGGAGGAGGAGGTGGAGCAGGCAGAGGAGGCCCCACGTGCTTTAACCACTCTCTGTATCTGCAGCTCCTTCAGCCGGACACCATCGCCCCCATCCCACAGGTGCCTGGGGAGGGGGAGCTCGCCAAAAATATCCTGGGGGGTATCCCTGGTTTTGGGATTTTTTGGGGCGGATATTTGGAGCTCACAGGCCTCCAAAGCTGAGCTGTAGATGCCTCTCGGGTGGATACTGGGGAGTCCCCAGGAGGTATATTTGGGGGTTCCAGTCATGGCAGAGCCCCAGTGGGGGGCTGGGGGGTGCTGTCCCTCCATGGTCGAGATTGGGCTTCCCGGGCTGGTGCCACGTGGGGACCGCGCAGGACCGGCAGGGGTGGGGGGACACCGGGATGGGGAGCCCTGGGGGAGCCGTGGCTTCCCTGAGCAGGACCCCCAAGAGAGAGGAGACCCCCAGAACCCCGAAATGGGGACCCTGAGAGGGGGGAACGCTGGGATTGCCGAGACCCTGGTGGGGGGTGCTGGGGCTGGAGGGACAGGATGCCAGGAAAGGGGTTTGGGGGTGCCAAGGCTGGAAGTGGCTGCTCCCAGTATGAGCTCAGTTGCCCCCCCCCCCCCCCCCGTGTGGTTCCAGTTTCCTCAGCATTCCCAGTATGAGCCCAGTCACTGGCAGTCATTCCTCACTATGATGCAGTTTGCCCCCAGCATGCTCCCAGTTTCTCGCAGTTGCACCCACTTTCATCCAGTGTGTTCCCAGTTCTCCCAGCATGCCCCTTGTATAGTCCCAGTCACCCCCAGTATGATGCCAGTCTCTCCCAGCATGTTACCAGTCATGCCCAGTTGCCCACATGTGTAGACCAGTCACTCCAACCTTCTCACAGCAGTTCCCATCATGGTCCCACTTCTCCCCAGTGTGCTCGTTTGAAAACAAATGAACAGGAGATCTCAAGTAAGAACTGTTCCATGACTCATTTCTCATAACTCTGGGGGATATCTTCTGTTAATGGGCCAGCTGTTAAAACCAGGTGGGGCACTGTTCTTTATCTCTTCTATGACCCATCCTCCCTCCAGGGGATATCTTCTGTTAATGGGCCATTGAGTCTCACTGCATCACTGATAAAATTCCATCATCCCATTGTGAGATGCTCCACCCAGAGGGAGGAGCCAAGCATTCCTACCTGGGTATAATCTGAGATTTAACACAACAGAAGCAGCCTGTTTCCACTGGATTCCCAGAGGAACACCAGACCCATCTACACCACCACTGGACCTTCAGAGAAAATCCACACCCTTCTACAGGATCATTGCTTCAACTAAACTGGATCTGTGACTCCAGGAGGACTGCAGCCACGATTTGATTGGACTGCTACCAACACCCTGCCTAACCGGGTGTCAGGTTGTATTCTGACTCTGTCAGCATTTTTTTCGGCTTTTTTTACTAGTGCATTTTAAATTTTCCTACTAAAGAACTGTTATTCCTATTTCCATATCTTTGTTTGAGAACCTGTTAATTTCAAAATTATAATTCACAGAGAGGGGTTTATATTTTCAATTTCAAGGGAGGCTCCTGCCTTCCTTAGCAGACACCTGTCTTTCCAACTCAAGAAAGTTAAGCTTGGCCCAGATATCCATAAGTTCCCTGAGATGGGTTTTTGGGGAGGATATTTGGAGAAAGAAGAACTCCAAAGTTGAGTGGAAACAGCCCCTTAAAGGGACACTGGGGGTCCCAGTGGCACCTGCTGGCAGAGGCAGCCTGGAGGAGCAGAGCCCTATGCTCCCAGAGAGGGGAGAGTGCCACATTTTGTGGGACCCTTAAGAGCATGGGGAGGGGCAGGGGGGACTCTTTGGACCCCCTGCACCCCGAAGCAGAGAACGAGGGGAGAAGGGACCCCGGGACCCCAAAATCACCCAGCATGACAAAGTGAGGAGGTGGAAAAAGGGGGGAGCTTTTCAGATTCCTGTGACTCCCAGCAGCCTGGGAATGGCAGGGAACGTGTAGATGAGAGACCCCCAGCAGCTGGGACAGGGGCGAATCCCTGAACACCAAAAGGGAGAGACCAGAAACAGGGAAGTTCTGGGAGGCATTTTCAGGGCTAAATCGTAGTGTGTGGGAGGTTTTTATGGACCCGTAATTCCCAGTGACTTTTAGAGATGGACTTGAGCTGGCGGACCTTCAAACTCAACATGTTCATCTCTTGTTTTGCCCCAAACTAGGATTTCCCATTCCCAAAACTTGGCTGGATGGAGAAGGAGACTGCAAGGAAGAGGAAGATTTCCCAGGACAGCCAGGCAGGTGAGGAGGAAGTCACTGCCCCTTTCCCCCTCTCTCCTGCTCCATCTCCCAGCCCAGCAGGGCCCCTGGCTGCAGGACAACTCCTGCCAGGGATTCACTGGGGGGATCTCATTTGCCTTCCCTCTGGCACAGAGGAAATTACATCCTCTCCTTGTCCTTCCTCTTCCAGACAAGGAGCTGAGGATGGAGATCATGGAGGAAAAATCCCTACAGTAGAACCTCGTGGAAGAGGCCTTTTTGAGTGGCTCCACGGTGCAGAAATCCAATGGAGAGGAAAAGCCCCAGAGATCCTGCATGAGGAGGAGCTCCAAACCCATCCCAGGGTGCTCTGAAGAGGAAAGACCCAACCTGTGCCAGGAAGGTGGACAGAGCTTTAGCCAGGGCTCTGAGTTGGTGGTCCATGAGCAGCTTCATGATGGGGAGAAGCCCTACAAGTGCTTGGAGTGTGGGAAGAGCTTCAGCTGGAGCAACACCCTAATCCAGCACCAGATGATTCACACCGGGCAATGGCAGTATGAGCGTGGGGAATGTGGGAAGGGTTTCAGCTGCAGCTCCAACCTTGTCACCTACCAACGCATCCACACTGGAGAGAGGCTCTACAAGTGTCCCAGTGTGCCAAGAGGTTTCAGAGTAGCTCCAATCTCCTCAAGCACCAGTGGATTCACACAGAGGAGAGGCCTTTCTGCTGCCCCAACTGCGGGAAGGGCTTCAAGAACAACTCCACTCTCATCACCCACCAAAGGATCCACACCAGGGAATGGCCCTACAAGTGTGAGCAGTGTGGAAAGAGCTTCAGCCAGCGCTCCGCCTTGTTCTGCCACCAGAACATCCATGCTGAGGAAAGGCCGTACAAATGTGGGGAATGCGGGAAGGGCTTCAACAGGAGGTCCCAACTGATCATCCACCAAATGAGCCACACTGGGCAAAGGCCCTACAAGTGTCCCCAGTGTGGGAAGAGGTTTCACACCAGCTCAGATCTCCTCAAGCACCAGCGCATTCACACAGAGGAGAGGCCCTTCCGCTGCCCTGACTGCGGGAAGGGCTTCAAACACAGCTCCACCCTCATCACCCACCGGCGCATCCACACTGGGGAGAGGCCCTACGAGTGTCCCCAGTGTGGGAAAAGCTTCACCCAGAGCTCTCACTTGACCCGACACCAACGGAGGCACCGGTAAGGGAAGCCCTGAGAGTGCCCCGACTGAGGGAACAGCTTCATGTGCGTCTCCAAGTTCACCCCTTATCAAAGGACCCACCTTGGGAAGAGCCCTACTGACCCACGGTTCCCTGTCATTCATTCTGGGAGGACACCTGTCCCTCTCCCTGTGTCTGGCAATGATGTGAGGTGGGATCGAAGAATGTGAGGGTCTGGCCATGGCCCCATCATTGTATTTGATCCCTTCTCAGGTCATTGCCAGGGCCAGGAAAGGGACTCTATCTCTCCCCATGAGAAGGGTGTTCTCTCCAGGAAGCCTGGAAGAGCCTGTCATTCTTGTTTAATTTTTTCCTTTATATCATTTGTCTTATCTCTTCTGTTCCTATGTGGGTTTTAATTGTTATATTATTATATTATTTATATTTCTTTATTATTGTTATATTCCTTAATATTGTTTCTGTTCCTATTTTTTGCTTATCTTGTTGCTGTTCCCAGTAAATTGTTCTTATCCCAGCCTGGGATCTTTGCTTTTTGTACCTTCAATGGGAGGCTGGAGGGCAGCGAGCAGTGGCACGGTTTTAGTGGGAGCACGAATTTGGGGAATCCCATTCCCAAACCCTGACCCATGGAAACCGAGCATCCCAGCTGGTGCCAGCCCTGGCTGCCCTGGAACAGCCTTGGGAGCGGGTCCCTGGCTGGGGCTGTGGGAACCTCTTCCCTCTGGTGCCCAGGGACAGGACTGGAAGGAAGGGCTGGAGCTGAGTCGGGGCAGGATGGGGTTGGATGTGAGGAAAAGGTTTTTCCTCCAGAGGCTGCTGGGGCACTGACCAGGCTCCCAGGGAAGGCTCCCAGCTCCAGGGCTCTGGGAGCTCCAGCAGCATTTGGAAAGCGCTGCCAGGCCCAGGCTGGCATTGTTGGGGTGTCCTGTGCAGGGCCAGGAGTTGGATTTGAGGATCCTGGAGACTTCCCAGGGCTTTCTGGGGATGCTAAAGAGCCCTGTGCTCACAGGCAGTCACAGCCATTCCATGGGGACATCCCAGGGCACCTCGGGCTGCAAAGGTACCCATCTGTCACAGGCACTCACGGAGGCTCCACGGTGACATCCCAGGAGTCCCCAGGCTGCCAAAGAGCCGGGATGTCCCAGACACTCCCAGGGGTTCCTGTCATGGGCAGAGTGGGAGCTTCAGGGAAAAGCTTGATTTCTTTATTAGAGAAACTCCTGCTGAGTCATGAGGTGTAGAAATGAAACCCAACAGCCACCATGGATCCTCAAACCCTTAAAGGATGCCTAGATCTTTAAAATTCCATAGAAGAGAGGAGACTGGGAGCAGCTGGATCCAATCCTAGGCCCAGAATTTGTCAAAGGTTTATGTGTAAAAGTTTGGACAGGTGGAATTGAACTGAAATGCAATTTTCCCCAGAGGATTAACAATGGAATACCAGATATATTTCTACAAATACAGCTATGACTGATTCCGATAAGAATTAGAAAGATTTATTCACACCATACAGTAAATTTTAAAAATGTGTTATTTACTTCACAGTATAGGAGCTGTAACACTTAATAGAATATAGTGCTCTAGGAAGCAATTTTAAAGGAAACAGGGCCTTGTTGGAGTTTTTTGGGCCCATTCCTGGCAGAGCCTCCTGCTCCAGCAGGAACTGCCTTTCCTGTGCCAGGACAAGGGCAGATCCTGCTGCAGGAGCAGTGCCTGTGCAATGGGACAGAGTGAGACTTTGAAAGAATCCTCTGCAGTTGCCATTAGTTTGAACAGATGTACAACCTCTGTAATGCCTGGCAAGTGTTTCCTGGCAGCCCACAGTGCAGCCTGCAATCCCTGGGAGTTCACAGGGTGCACTCTGCACTCCAGCACCCATTAATGCATGCAGGGAGTGAAGTCCTTTTCCTGGCATTCCTGCCCAAAATTGGATGGGTTTGGGATGGAATGTTCAGCTTAGGAAAGTTTTGTCCTCATCATGGAAGTGCAGTTATGTGCACTAAGGGAACCTTCTTAGTGCTACACTCTCCATTCTCTGCTTTCCAGCCACAATGTCCACAGCCTCTTTGTGGAACATCCTCCCCTAAATTTCCTTCTGCTGCCCTGACTGCAGGAAGGGCTTCAAGCACAACTCTCACCTTGTCAGGCACCGGCGCATCCACACTGGGGAGAGGCCCCACGAGTGTCCCCAGTGTGGGAAGAGCTTTTCCAGGAGCTCTCACTTGACCAGACACCAACAGAGGCACCAGTAAGGGAAGCCCTGTGAGTGCCCCAACTGTGGGAAGAGCTTCATGCTCTGCTCCAACTCCATCCCTCATTGCAGGACCCACATTTTGCAGAGCCCTGGTGACCCACATTCCCAGTGATCCATGTTGGGAAGACACCTGGCTGGTGGTCTCCATGTCCTCCTGGCTCCCCATAGACACCTGGAAGAATTCTGGACAGGAACATCCATCAAGACTCTGATCAACATTGGAAATTTATTGGGAAGAGCTGATTTGTTGACGTTACAGCCCAAAAAATCTCATCTGCTCTGTCCAGTTCTTTCTTCATGTGGCATCAAGCAATGCTGGGTGATCTTGGAGATATTTTCCCACCTGAAAAATTACCATGTTTATCCCTTCAAAACACCACAACTGGGGTAAAAATAAAGAAATGAAGCAAAGAGATCTAAAGCTGAATCATTTTACTGGACTTTGAGTGTCAATGTGGGGTTTAGGGGAATATTCAGGGGGGGTTAGGTGTTCTGGGACAACCAAGCCAAGGGACATGGCCATGATCTCGTAGTTGGTGCAGCAGAATGTGTCCACCTGAGCCCCTCTGTTCTCCAGGAATTCTGGTTGTCTGTCCCAGTCCCTGGCCTGGGTCTCCCCATCTGGGGTGTCCCCCCAAAGTGCCCAAACCACTGCTGAAGTGCCTGAGCTGCTCCTGGCTGTGGATATTCCTGTCCACCAACATCTCCTGGTCAGTGCCATGGGGAACTGGGAAAGGTTTTAGGGACTCCTGGGGCAACTGAGAGAGGCTTTTGTTTCTCTTAGGGCCATTTGTGGTGCTGGGAGGGGACTTGAGGGCCTTCTGGGGGGGCTTGTGAGGGAGCTTTGGGATCCTGGCAGGGCTGTGTGGCTTGGAGGGAATTTGGGTGCATCTTGGGGGAGATGGGAAGGGGGGTTTGTAGGTTTTGGGGCCATTTCTGTTGCAGGGAGTGGTTGGAAGTGTCCTGGGCAGGAGTTTTGGGTTTGGCTTGATGGGTCTGGGAGTGGCTGTGGGGATGGGAGGAGGTTTGGGGCAGTTGTGACTCCCCCAGACTCCCAAAGCTGCCACCAGACCCGGCCCCAAAGATGCTGCCGGTGTTTGGGGGCTCCATGTTTGGGTTCCTCCTCCTGGCACTGCAGGAGAAGGTGATGGGGGATCCCCAGGGGCCGTGTGTGCCCCCCCAGACCGTGTGTGACCCCCCCATACCAGTGTTACCCCTTTTCC
>JAJEOU010002809.1:0-27068 GCA_021534815.1 Acrocephalus arundinaceus
ATCCCGTAGTGCGTCACCAGGTTGGTTTTCTGGTTGAAGCTGCGGCCGCACAGGAAGCAGGAGAAGGGCCGCTCGCCCGTGTGGATGCGCCGGTGCGTGATCAGGTTGGGCTTCTGCCGGAAGCTCTTCCCGCACTCGGGGCACACGAAGGGCGCGTCCTCGGGGCAGCCCCGCGCCGGCGCCCGCGCCCTGGCCTTGCCCTCCTCGGGGTGGGCGCCGTGGATGCGCTGGTGCGCCAGCAGGTTGGCCTTCTGCGAGAAGCTCTTGCCGCACTGGGCGCAGGGGAAGGGCCGCTCGCCCGTGTGCACGCGCCGGTGCGTCAGCAGGTTGGGCCGCTGGCTGAAGCTCTTGCCGCAGTCCCCGCAGCGGAACGGCTTCTCCCCGGTGTGGATGCGCTCGTGAGTCACCAGGCTCTGCTTCTGACGGAAGCCCTTCCCGCACTGGCCGCAGCGGAAGGGGCCGGGGACGCCCCCCTGAGCCCCCCAGCAGCCGCCGCCGCGGGGAGCTGGGGGGTCCCGGGGGGGCTCGGGGCCGCGCTGCCCGCCGGGGAACCAGCGGCCGGAGCTGCCGCCCGCGGCCGGGAACAGCTCCAGGGCGCCGGCGCCAATGCCGGGCTTCTCCTCGGGTTCCACCTTGCTCACCCGCCCGGGCTCCACTGCACCGGAGAGATCCCGGTGTTATCCCGGCTCCCGCAGAGTTCTGGGCTGTCCCGGGCAGGGGGGGACCCGGGTCCAGCCCCCCCTTTCCTTGTGGGACCCTCAGCGCTGAGCCAGGGGGAGCTGGGACACCCCAAAGGGCCTCAACTCCTCGAGGCTCTCCTGGTCTGGGATGCCGCAAAAGGGGCCCCAAACTCCCCCAGTTTGCGACATTCAGGTCCAAACTGGCTCAGAATGGCAAAAACTGGTCTGAAATGGCCAAAACTGGCTCAGAATGGCCAAAACTGGTCTAAAACAGCCAAAACTGGTCTGAAATGGCTCAAACTGGTCTAAAACAGCCAAAACTGGTCTAAAATGGCCAAAACTGGTCTAAAATGGCCAAAACTGGCTCAGAATGGCAAAAACTGGTCTAAAATATCCAAAACTGGTCTAAAACAGCCAAAAGTGGTCTAAAATGGCAAAAACTGGTCTGAAATGGCTCAAACTGGTCTAAACCAGCCAAAACTGGTCTAAAATGGCCCAAACTGGCACACAAAACTGGCCCACAATAGCCACAAAGTGGTTTGGAATTACCACAAATTGGTCATAAGTGGCTGTGAACTGGCCCAGAATGGCTCCAAAATGGCTGAAAACCGGCCCAAAATGGCGGACAAAGGTCTTTAAACTGGTCCAGACTGGCTCAGAACAGCCCCTAACCGGCCCCAAAAAGTTCTGAACTTGCCCAGAATGGCCCCAAACCATCCCAGCTCCCCAATCCCAGCTCCCCCATTCCCACAGATCCTCACCCCAAACAATCTCAGGTCCTCCATTCCCACAGATCCGGACCCCAAACCATCCCAGCTCCCCAATCCCACTGCTCCCCCATTCCCACTGATCCACACCCCAAACCATCCCAGCGCCCCCATTCCCAAAGATCCACACCCCAAACAATCTCAGGTCCTCCATTCCCACAGATCCGGACCCCAAATCATCCCAACTCCCCAATTCCACTGCTCCCCCAATCCCACTGATCCTCACCCCAAACCATCCCAAGCCCCCAATCCCACAGCTCCCCCAATCCCCCAGATCAGGACCCCAAACTACTCCAACCCCCCAGTCCCACAGATCAGGACCCCAAACCACCCCAGCCCTCAATCCCACTACTCCACACCCCAAACCATCCCAGGTCCCCAATCCCACTGCTCCCCCACTCCCACAGATCCTCACCCCAAACCACCCCAGTCCCCCAGTCCCATTGATCCAGACCCCAAACCACCCCAGCCCCTCAATCCCACAGAACAGGATCCCAAACCATCCCAGCCCCCCAATCCCACGGATCCTCACCCCAAACAATCCCAGCTCCCCCAGTCCCATTGATCCAAACCCTAAACCATCCCAGCCCCCCCATTCCCACAAATCTGGACCCCAAACCATCCCCCAGCCCCCCATCCCACTGCTCCCCCAATCCCAGAGATCCTCACCCCAAACCACCCCAGCCCTCAATCCCACAGATCCACACCCCAAACCCTCCCAACCCCTCAATCCCACAGATCCGCACCCCAAACCATCCCAGCCCCACAATCCCACTGCTCCCATATTCCCACAGATCCGCACCCCAAACCACCCCAGTCCCATGCATCCACACCCCAAACCATCCCAGCTCCTCAATCCCACAGATCAGGACCCCAATCCACCCCAGCCCCCCCAATCCCACTGATCCACACCCCAAACCATCCCAGCTCCTCAATCCCACTGATTCTTACCCCAAACTATCCCAGCCCTCCATTCCCACTGCTTCCCCAATCCCACAAATCCACAACCCAAACCATCCCAGCTCCTCCATTTCCACAGATCCAGACCCCAAATCATCCCAACTCCCCAATTCCACTGCTCCTCCAATCCCACAGATCCTCACCCCAAACCATCCCAGCCCCTCAATCCCACAGCTCCCCCAATCCCCCAGATCAGGACCCCAAACTACTCCAACCCCCCAGTCCCACAGATCAGGACCCCAAACCACCCCAGCCCTCAATCCCACAGATCCTCACCCCAAACCATCCCAGCCCCTCAATCCCACACATCTTCACCCCATACAATCCCAACTTGCAATTCCACAGATTCACACCCCAAACCATCGCAGCTCCCCCAATCCCACTGATTCTCACCCCAAACTATCCCAGCCTCCAATCCCACAGAACAGGATCCCAAACCATCTCAGCCCCCAATCCCACTGCTCCCCCATTCCCACAGATCTGCACCCCAAACCATCCCAGCTCCCCCATTCCCACAAATCTGCACCCCAAACAATCTCAGGTCCTCCATTCCCACAGATCCACACCCCAAACCATCCCAGCTCCCCCAATCCCACTGATTCACACCCCAAATATTCCAGCCCCCCATTCCCAAAGATCTGCACCCCAAACCACCCCAGCTCCGCAATCCCACCGCTCCCCCATTTCCACAGATCTGAACCCCAAACCACCCCAGGCCCCCATTCCCACAGATCCGGACTTCAAACAATCCCAGACTCCCAATCCCATAGACCTGCACCCCAAACCATCCCAGCTCCCCCAATCCCATTGATTCTCACCCCAAACCACCCCAGCCCCCCAATGCCACTGATCCACACCCCAAACCATCCCAGCCCCTCAATCCCACTGCTCCCCCATTCCCACAGATCTGCACCCCATACAATCCCAACTTCCAATTCCACAGATTCACACCCCAAACCACCCCAGCTCCCCAGTCCCACAGATCAGGACCCCAAACAATCCCAGCCCTCAATCCCACAGCTCCCCCATTCCCACTGTTCCCCTATTTCCACAAATCCTCACCCCAAACCACCCCAGCCCCCAATCCCACAGAACAGGATCCCAAACCACCCCAGCTCCCCAATCCCACAGAACAGGATCCCAAACCATCCCAGCCCTCAATCCCACTGATTCTCACCCCAAACACCACAGATCCTCACCCCAAACCACCCCAGACCCCAATCCCACTGATTCTCACCCCAAACCATCCCAGACCCCAATCCCCCAGACCCGGACTCACCGGCGCAGGGGCTGCCCATGGCCTTGGACTCCTCCGGGCCGGCGCGCGCGGCTCCGAACGGCTCCTCCGGCGGCTTCATCCCGAACAAACCCCCGGGCTTGAAGAACCGGTACCCTGGGGGGCACACGGGGTCAGGGTCACGGGGTCAGGGGGTCAGGGACAGGGTCCGGGATGGGGTCAGGGACGGGGTCAGGGTCAGGGATGGGGTCAGGGGGCCAGGGATGGGGTCAGGGATGGGGTCAGGGATGGGGTCAGGGATGGGGTCAGGGATGGGGTCGGGGATGGGGTCAGGGATGGGGTCAGGGATGGGGTCAGGGACGGGGTCAGGGACGGGGTCAGGGACGGGGTCGGGGACGGGGTCAGGGGGTCAGGGATGGGGTCAGGGATGGGGTCAGGGATGGGGTCAGGGATGGGGTCGGGGATGGGGTCAGGGATGGGGTCAGGGGGTCAGGGATGGGGTCAGGGGGTCAGGGATGGGGTCAGGGATGGGGTCAGGGACGGGGTCAGGGATGGGGTCAGGGGGTCAGGGCCGGGGTCAGGGCCGGGGTCAGGGACGGGGCTGCCCCGGGACAGCCGGGACTGAGCTGATCCTGGGAGAGCCCGGCCCTGGCACCGGGGATGGAGCACCAGGTACAGGTGAGCACACCAGGCTCCAGGTGAACACACCAGGGCACAGGTGAGCACACCAGGTACAGGTGAGCACACCAGGTGAGCACACCAGGCACAGGTGAGCACACCAGGGCACAGGTGAGCACACCAGGTACAGGTGAGGCACACCAGGTACAGGTGAGGCACACCAGGTACAGGTGAGGCACACCAGGTACAGGTGAGGCACACCAGTACAGGTGAGGCACACCAGGGGAGCACACCAGGTACAGGTGAGCACACCAGGTACAGGTGAGCACACCAGGTACAGGTGAGGCACACCAGGGGAGCACACCAGGCACAGGTGAGCACACCAGGTGAGCACACCAGGTACAGGTGAGCACACCAGGTACAGGTGAGCACACCAGGTACAGGTGAGGCACACCAGGCACAGGTGAGCACACCAGGTGAGCACACCTGGCTCCAGGTGAGCACACCAGGTGAGCACACCAGGCACAGGTGAGCACACCAGGTACAGGTGAGGCACACCAGGCTCCAGATGAGCACACCTGGCTCCAGGTGAGCACACCAGGTGAGCACACCAGGCACAGGTGAGCACACCAGGTGAGCACACCAGGTGAGCACACCAGGCACAGGTGAGCACACCAGGCACAGGTGAGCACACCAGGTGAGCACACCAGGTGAGCACACCAGGCACAGGTGAGCACACCAGGCACAGGTGAGCACACCAGGTACAGGTGAGCACACCAGGCACAGGTGAGCACACCAGGTACAGGTGAGCACACCAGGTACAGGTGAGCACACCAGGCACAGGTGAGCACACCAGGCTCCAGATGAGCACACCAGGCTCCAGATGAGCACACCTGGCTCCAGGTGAGGCAGCACGGAGCCGTTCCCGGGCTCTGGGTTCCTCCTGCAGCCCCTCCCATCCCCGGGAATCCCCGCACGCTTTCATCATCCCGGTTCAAAGTTCCCACAAAACGCCCCGAGCTCTGTGTGGGAAATTCCAGCCCAGGGCGTGGCCCCCCCTCACCTGTGCAGGGATCCGAGGGGATCTCGGCGCCCACCGCATCCAGCTGGGATCCGGCCCGCGGGGCGGGGCTCAGCCGGGAGTACGGGAGCAGATCCAGGGCGTGGGCGGGCTGGGGAGGGGCAGCGGCTCAGCAGCGTTTTGGGACATTTTGGGGCCGTTTGGGGACGTTTGGGGCCGTTTTGGGGCCGTTTGGGGACATTTTGGGACGTTTGGGGACCTTTCCCTGGGTTTGGGCACTGGGATCATGCCCCTGTTCCTGCATCCCGACCGTGAGCTCTGGGATTCTTGCTTTAGGATGGAGGCAGCATCCCTGATCCCCAAACCAGATCCTGCTCCCCCAAATCAGATCCCTGCTCCCCAAATCAGATCCCTGCTCCCCAAATCAGATCCCTGTCCCCAAACCAAATCCCTGATCCCCAAACCAGATCCTGCTCCCCCAAATCAGATCCTGCTCCCCAAATCAAATCCTGCTCCCCCAAATCCCTGATCCCCAAACCAGATCCTGCTCCCACAAATCAGATCCCTGTCCCCAAACCAAATCCCTGATCCCCAAACCAGATCCTGCTCCCTAAATCCCTGCTCCCCAAATCCCTGCTCCCCAAACCAGATCCCTGCTCCCCCAAATCACATCCCTACCCTCCAAACCAGATCCCTGCTTCCCCAAATCAGATCCTGCTCCCCAAACTAAATCCCTGCTCCCCAAACCAGATCCTGCTCCCCCAAATCAGATCCTGCTCCCCCAAATCAGATCCCTACCCTCAAAACCAGATCCCTGCTCCCCCAAATTCCTGCTCCCCAAACCAGATCCCTGCTCCCCTAAATCACATCCCCGCTCCCCAAACCAGATCCCACTCCCCCAAATCCCTGCTCCCCCAATCACATCCCCATCCTTCAAACCAATTCCCTGCTCCCCAAACCAATTCCCTGCTCCCCCAAATCACATCCCTACCCTCCAAACCAGATCCCTGCTTCCCCAAATCAGATCCTGCTCCCCAAACTAAATCCCTGCTCCCCAAATCAGATCCCTGCTCCCCAAACCAGATCCCTGCTCCCCAAACTAAATCCCTGCTCCCCCCAAATCAGATCCTGCTCCTAAAATCACATCCCCACCCTCCAAACCAGATCCTGCTCCCCCAAACCAAATCCCTGCTCCCCAAATCAGACTCCCACCCTCCAAACCAAATCCCTGCCTCCCCAGCAGATCCTCACCCTCCCCAAGCAAGATCCTGCTCCCCCAAATCAGATCCTGCTCCCCAAATCAATCCCCACCCTCCAAGCTAAATCCCCGCTCCCCCAAATCCCTGCTCCCCAAATCCCTGCTCCCCAAACTAAACCCCTGCTCCCCCAGTCACATCCCCACCCTCCAAACCCAATCCCTGCCTCCCCAGCAGATCCCTGCTCCCCAAGCAAGATCCTTGTTCCCCCCAAAACAGATTCCCAATCCCGCTCCCCCAAACCAGACCCGAGACCCCCAAACCAGCCCCGAGACCCCCAAACCAGACCCGTGACCCCCAAACCAGCCCCGAGACCCCCAAACCACTGCTCGGCCCCCAAACCAGACCCGTGACCCCCAAACCAGACCCGTGACCCCCAAACCAGCCCCGAGACCCCCAAACCAGACCCGTGACCCCCAAACCAGCCCCGAGACCCCCAAACCAGCCCCGAGACCCCCAAACCAGCCCCGAGACCCCCAAACCAGACCCGAGACCCCCAAACCAGCCCCGTGACCCCCAAACCACTGCCGGCCCCCCAAACCAGCCCCATTTCCAGCCCAGCGAGGAACCTTTCCCGAGGATCCAGTCCCGCTTTTCCGGAGCCCCGAGCCCCCCGTGTCCCCCCGGATCCCTCTCGCGTCCCCAAACCCCCGGAGCCCGGAGGAGGCACAGCCGGGGTGGGGCTGGGACCCCCCCGCGCTCCGGGACTTTCCAACGCGCCGATTTCCCAGAAAAACAAAAAAACTCCTGGGGGGCTCCAGGAGTTGAGAAAAAACCATCGAAAAAATTCCCCGGCTCGGAAATCCCCCCCAAAATACCCGGTGGGGGGGTGGAGGAGCGGGGATCCCCCCGGGAATTCCCCCGGAACCCCGCGCGTACCTGGGGCGCGCCCCCCGCGGACATCGCGGCCCCCGGCCCTGCCCGGCCTCCTCGGGGGCTCCTTCTCGGATTTTTCCCGGATCCTTCCCGGATTTTTCCCGGATCTTTCCCGGCCTCCTTCCGCCACCGAGTCCCTCAAATGGCCGCGGCGCTGTCCTGGGAGAGCGGGAGAGCCGGGACGTGAGCGGGAGCGGGGATGGAGCGGGGATGGAGCGGGAAGGGCAGCGGGAACCGGGCCGGAGGAGCGCGGCAGTCCCGGAGCGGCTCCGGCGGCCTCGGCCCCCCCGTCCTCCTCCTCCTCCTCCTCCTCCCCCCGGAATTTGGGGTGCGGAAGGCGCCGAGCGGGGCCGGATCCGGCTGTGAACGGCGAGGGCCGGGGAGCGCTGGGAGTTGTAGTTGGGGATGGGATCGGATGGGATGGGCTTGGATGGGATCCAGGGGAGCTGAGGGAGCGAGCGGGAGCCGCGGCAGCCGGCGGGGAACGGGCACGGCAGCGGCCTGGGCGGGCGGGAACGGCCCCGGGAGATGGGAACGGCCCTGGGAGGAGGGAATGGCCCCGGGAGATGGGAATGGTCCTGGGAGATGGGAATGGCTTCGGGAGATGGGAATGGTCCCGGGAGATGGGAATGGTCCTGGGAGCCGGGAATGGCCCCGGGAGATGGGAATGGCCCCGGGAGATGGGAATGGCCCCGGGAGCTGGGAATGGCCCCGGGAGGAGGGAATAGCGCCAGGAGACGGGAATGGCCCCGGGAGCTGGGAAAGACCCCGGGAGGAGGGAATGGTCCCGGGAGGAGGGAATGGTCCCGGGAGATGGGAATGGTCCCGGGAGCTGGGAATGGTCCCGGGAGATGGGAATGGTCCCGGGAGCTGGGAGTGGTCCCGGGAGGAGGGAATGGCCCCGGGAGACGGGAATGGCTCCGGGAGATGGGAATGGTCCCGGGAGATGGGAATGGCCCCGGGAGACGGGAATGGCCCCGGGAGCCGGGAATAGCGCCAGGAGACGGGAATGGCCCCGGGAGGAGGGAATGACCCCGGGAGCCGGGAATGACCCCGGGAGATGGGAATGGTCCCGGGAGCTGGGAATGGCCCCGGTAGGAGGGAATGGTCCCGGGAGCCGGGAATGGTCCTGGGAGCTGGGAATGGTCCCGGGAGCTGGGAATGGTCCCGGGAGCTGGGAATGGCCCCGGGAGATGGGAATGGCTTCGGGAGATGGGAATGGCCCCGGGAGGAGGGAATGGTCCCGGGAGATGGGAATGGCTTCGGGAGATGGGAATGGTCCCGGGAGGAGGGAATGGCCCCGGGAGATGGGAATGGTCCCGGGAGATGGGAATGGTCCCGGGAGCTGGGAATGGTCCCGGGAGGAGGGAATGGCCCCGGGAGATGGGAATGGCACCGGGAGATGGGAATGGCCCCGGGAGACGGGAATGGTCCCGGGAGATGGGAATGGCCCCGGGAGGAGGGAATGGCCCCGGGAGGAGGGAATGGCCCCGGGAGCTGGGAGTGGTCCCGGGAGGAGGGAATGGCCCCGGGAGATGGGAATGGTCCCGGGAGATGGGAATGGCCCCGGGAGATGGGAATGGCCCCGGGAGATGGGAATGGCCCCGGGAGATGGGAATGGCCCCGGGAGATGGGAGTGGTCCCGGGAGGAGGGAATGGCCCCGGGAGATGGGAATGGCCCCGGGAGATGGGAATGGCCCCGGGAGATGGGAATGGCCCCGGGAGACGGGAATGGTCCCGGGAGATGGGAATGGCCCCGGGAGGAGGGAATGACCCCGGGAGGAGGGAATGGCCCCGGGAGGAGGGAATGGCCCCGGGAGCTGGGAGTGGTCCCGGGAGGAGGGAATGGCCCCGGGAGCCGGGAATGGCCCCGGGAGCTGGGAATGGCCCCGGGAGCCGGGAATGGCCCCGGGAGATGGGAATGGTCCCGGGAGCCGGGAATGGCCCCGGGAGCCGGGAATGGCCCCGGGAGATGGGAATGGTCCCGGGAGGAGGGAACGGCTCCGGGAGATGGGAATGGCCCCGGGAGCTGGGAATGGCCCCGGGAGCTGGGAATGGCCCCGGGAGATGGGAATGGTCCCGGGAGCCGGGAATGGCCCCGGGAGATGGGAATGGTCCCGGGAGCCGGGAATGGCCCCGGGAGCCGGGAATGGCCCCGGGAGCCGGGAATGGCCCCGGGAGATGGGAATGGTCCCGGGAGATGGGAATGGTCCCGGGAGCAGCCCTGGGGACTGGGAACAGTTCCGCAGTCAGGAATAGCCTCGGGAGGTGGGAATGGCCTCGGAAGCCGGGAATAGCCCTGGGAGACAGGAACAGCCCCGGGGACAGGGAATAGCCCCGGCACGGCATCGGCTTCTCCAGCCGGGAACGGCCCCGGGAGTCCGGGAACAGCCCCGGGAGACGGGAACGGCCCCAGGAGACAGGAATGGCACCAGGAGATGGGAATAGCCCCGGGAGACGGGAATAGCCCCGGGCCACGGGAATAGCCCCGGCACGGCATCGGCTTCTCCAGCCGGGAATGACCCCAGGAGACGGGAACAGCGCCTGGAGAACCGGGAATAGCCCCGGGAGCCGAGAACAGCCCCGGCACAGCCCGGCCTTGGCAGACAGGAATAGCCCCGGGGCTGGGGAGGAACCCCGGCCTGGAATCACCGCGTCGGCCGGGAACAGCCCCGGGAGATGGGAACGGACCGGGGAAATGGGAACAGCCCCGGGAGATGGGAACGGCCCCGGGAGATGGGAACGGCCCCGGGAGATGGGAACGGCCCCGGGAGATGGGAACGGCCCCGGTACCCGGGAACAGCCCCGGGAGGTGGGAACGGCCCCGGGAGATGGGAACGGCCCCGGGAGTCCGGGAACGGCCCCGGGAGATGGGAACAGCCCCGGGAGATGGGAACGGCCCCGGGAGATGGGAACGGCCCCGGTACCCGGGAACAGCCCCGGGAATCGGGAACAGCCCCGGGAATCTGGAACAGCCCCGGGAGTCCCGGAACGGCCCCGGGCCCACCGGACCGGATTCCCCCGGGCCCGGCGGCTCCTGCGGCAGCTCCGGGATCCCGGCTGTGCCCGGTGCCGTTCGCCCCTCCGGGGGGTCCGGGGGTGTCCGCGGTGCCCCCCGTGCGCCCCAGCTCCCTCCCGGGGAGCCCCGGCCCCGCCGCTGCCGCGGGTGCCCCCCCGAGACCCCCCAAACTCCCGACACCCCCAAACACAACCGGAGACCCCCCCCGATCCCCACCTGCCCCGCCCGTGTCCCCCCGGGACCCTCCCCGGGAAACTCACGGGCGGCCGCTGCTCCGCGCCGCAGTGACGTCACACGCGCGTCGGTGACGTCAGCGCGTCAGTGACGTCACTGTGTCAGCGGCCGCCACGTCCGGCCGCGCCCCGTTCCGGGTCGGGGGGCGGGGCCGGAGGGCAGCGCCCCCTGGCGGCGCCGCGGGACTGCGCAGGCGCCAAGGGATGGGCGGGGCCGGAGGGACCCCACCCCCCCAGTGTCCCCCAGTGTCCCCCAGTACAGCGCCAGTGTCCCCCAGTGTCCCCCCAGTGCAGCCTCCGTGTCCCCCAGTGTCCCCCCAATGTTCCCCAGTGTCCCCCAGTGTCTCTCCAGTGTCCCCCAGTGTTCTCCCAGTACAGCCCCAGTGTCCCCCAGTACAGCCCCAGTGTCCCCCAGTGCGGCTTGTGTGCCCCAGTGTCCCCCAGTGCTCCCCAGTACAGCCCCAGTGTCCTCCAGTGTCCCCCAGTGTCCCCCAGTACAGCCTCAGTGTCCCCCAGTGCTCCCCAGTACAGCCCTAGTGTTCCCCAGTGTCCCCCAATGTCCCCCAGTAACCCCCCCAGTGTCCCCCAGTAAGCCCCCCAGTGTCCCCCAGTGTCCCCCAGTGCATCCCCTGTTACCCGCGCCCCCCGGTGCTCCCCCGTGCCCCCCACACCTCTGGATGTTGCCCCCCTCACCCCATCCCCGGCCTTCATCACCTCCCACCTCCTCCTCCTCCTCCTCCCGCTCCCATTTCGGGGACACCGGGACAAGGCCAGCCGGGGACAGCCGGAGGCTGGTCTGGGACTGAGCCATGCCCGGGGCCGGAGCCATTCCCGGGACAGGAGCCGTTCCCGAGGGACAGGAGCCATTCCTGGGGACAGGAGCCATTCCCGGGGGACAGAGGTCACCCGTGGGGGGCAGGAGGCTGTTCTGGGACCCGAGCCATTCTTGGGGGACAGGAGCCAGTCCCGGGGGACAGGAGCCAGTCCCGGGACACCGAGCCATTCCTGGGACACCGAGCCAGTCCCGGGACACCGAGCCGTTCCTGGGACACCGCACCATTCCCGGGACACCGAGCCATTCCCGGGGGACAGAGGTCACCCGTGGCGGGCAGGAGCCTGTTCCCAGGACCCGAGCCATTCCCGGGGCAGGATCCGTTCCAGGGACAGGAGCTATTCCCGGGACACCGCACCATTCCCGGGGGGCAGAGGGCACCCGTGGGGGGCAGAGGGCTCCCGTGGCTGTTCCCGGCCCGGAGCCATTCCCGGGGGACAGGAGCCCGTGTCCCGTACCGGGAGTTTGTTCCTGGGGCAGGATGTCATTGTCAGTGTGACATAACAGCATTCCTGGGGGACAGGAGCCATTCCTGGGGGACAGGAGCCATTCCCGGGGGACAGGACCCACTCCCGGGGGACAGGAGCCATTCCTGGGGGACAGGAGCCATTCCCGGGGACAGGAGCCATTCCCGGGGACAGGAGCCATTCCTGGGGACAGGAGCCATTCCCAGGGGACAGAGGTCACCCGTGGGGGGCAGGAGGCTGTTCTGGGACCCGAGTCATTCTTGGGGGACAGGAGCCAGTCCCGGGGGACAGGAGCCAGTCCCGGGACACCGAGCTATTCCCGGGACACCGAGCCAGTCCCGGGACACCGAGCTATTCCCGGGACACCGAGCCATTCCTGGGACACCGAGCCATTCCAGGGACAGGAGCCATTCCAGGGACAGAAGCCATTCCCGGGGCCGGGGCCATTCCCGGGGGACAGAGGTCACCCGTGGCGGGCAGGAGGCTGTTCTGGGACCCGAGCCATTCCCGGGGGACAGGAGCCCGTGCCCGGTACCGGGAGTTTGTTCCTGGGGCAGGATGTCATTGTCAATGCGACATGAGAGCATTCCCGAGGGACAGGAGGCATTCCCGGGGACAGGAGCCATTCCTGGGGGACAGGAGCCATTCCTGAGGGACAGGAGCCATTCCTGGGGGACAGGAGCCATTCCCGGGGGGCTGGAACCCATTCCCGGGGGGACAGGAGCCATTCCCAGGGGACAGGAGCCCATTCCTGGGGGGCTGGAGTTTGTTCCCGGAGGACTGAATCCCATTCCCGGGAGGCTGGAGCCCATGCCCGGAGGCAGGAGTTTGTTCCCAGAGGGACTGGAGGTTGTTCCGAGGAGCAGGAGCCATTCCCGGGGGACAGGAGCCCATTCCCGGGGGGCTGGAGTTTGTTCCCGGAGGACTGAATCCCGTTCCCGGGGGACAGGAGCCATTCCCGGGGGGCAGAGCCATTCCCTGGAGGCTGGAGTTTGTTCCCGGAGAACTGAAACCATTCCCGGAGGACCGAAGCCATTCCCGGGTACAAGGGTTTATTCCCGGTGGCCGGGGCCGTTCCCGGGGCTGGGGGATGTCCCCAGGCCAGGCTGTCACCGCCACCAGCCCGTGACGCATTCCCGGGGGTCTCTCCCCATCCCAGCCCGGCCCCTCCTCCCGGGGATCTCTCCCCCCATCCCAACCCATGACGCGTTCCCGGGGGTCTCTCCCCCATCCCATCCCGACCCCTCCTCCCGGGGGTCTCTCCCCCATCCCGGCCCCTCCTCCCGGGGGTCTCCCCCCCCATCCCGGCCCCTCCTCCCGAGGGTCTCTCCCCATCCCAGCCCGGCCCCTCCTCCCGGGGGTCTCCCCCCATCCCATCCCGGCCCCTCCTCCCGGGCCCCGCGGGGTGCGGTGGGGGGGGTGACCCGCGGGGCCGTCCCGGGGGCGGATTTGGGGGCAGATCCCAGGAAATCGGCTCATGCCGGCCCCACGCCAGCGGCCCGGCCATCCGTGAGGCCGTTCCCGGCGGGATGAGGCTCCCGGTGTCCCGGTGGCTGCCGCTGGCGCTGGCGGTGGCCGCGGTGGCCGCGGTGGCCGCGGGGCAGTCCCCGCTGCAGCGGCGCGTGGTCCGCGATGTGCTGGAATATTTCCACGGGCGCAGCAATGTCCATTTCCTCTTCAAGGAGCGGGACGTGGATGGGATCATCGAGAGGGTGAGGAACGGGATCCGCCACCGGGAACCGGGACCGGGGCCACGGGAACGGGGAGGGGCGCGGGGAGGGGGCGGCGGTGCCCCCGTGGGAACGGGGACGAGGACGGAGCGTCCGGGAGGGAGTGGGGGCAGCAGGGATTGGGATTTGGGGTTCAGGGTGGGGACGGGGTCGGGTGGGAGCAGGTGGTGAGCGGGGTCATTTAGGAGGGGAGCAACAGGATTGGGGACTGGGATTTGGGGTCCGGGATCCGGGGTGACCACGGGAACGGGGAGGGGATTGGGGTGTCCCAGAGGGGATTGGGGTGTCCCAGAGAAGTGGGAGATGAACAGGATCCTGGAGCAGGTGAGCTGGGGCTGTGGGGTTCGGGGTTCAGGGTTGGGGTCCGGGATGTGGGGAGGGGATGGGGGTGTCCCAAAGGGAACGGGCGGGCGCTGAGGGCCCCGGGGTCGGCCCCGCTGGCCGGGCTGAGCTCGGTTATTCATTAACAGATCCCAGCTGATCCCACAGCCGGGTCTGTCCCGGGGTGCCCCTGGACACTGGGAAGGGCCGGGGGCTCCAGGGACCCCCACTTGGGGCCACCCTGGGGTCATTCCTGGGATGGATTTACCTGAGGGATTCAGGGTCCCTGCCAGGATTCAGGGTCCCTCCTGGGATTTGGGGTTCCTGTGGGAGCTTTGGGGTCCCTCTCATGGGTTGGTACCTGTGGGTTCAGGGTCCCTCCCAGGATTTGGGGTTCCTGTGGGAGCTTTGGGGTCCCTCTTAGGGGTTGGCATTCATGGGTTCAGGGTCACTCCCAGGGTTCAGGGTCCCTCCTGGGGTTTGGGGTTCCTGTGAGAGCTTTGGGGTCCCTCTCATGGGTTGGTATCTGTGGGTTCAGGGTCTCCCCCAGGATTTGGGGTCACTCCTGGGATTTGGGGTTCCTGTGGGAGCTTTGGGGTCCCTCTCATGGGTCGGTATCTGTGGGTTCAGGGTCACTCCCAGGATTTGGGGTCACTCCCAGGGTTCAGGGTTCTTCCTGGGCTTTGGGGTTCCTGTGAGAGCTTTGGGGTCCCTCTTAGGGGTTGGCATTCATGGGTTCAGGGTTTCCCCCAGGATTTGGGGTCACTCCCAGGATTCAGGGTCCTTCCTGGGATTTGGGGTTCCTGTGAGAGCTTTGGGGTCCCTCTCATGGGTTGGTACCTGTGGGTTCAGGGTCCCTCCCAGGGTTCAGGGTCCCTCCTGGGATTTGGGGTTCCTGTGAGAGCTTTGGGGTCCCTCTTAGGGGTTGGTATCTGTGACCCAGGATTTGGGGTCACTCCCAGGGTTCAGGGTCCCTCCTGGGATTTGGGGTTCCTGTGAGAGCTTTGGGGTCCCTCTTAGGGGTTGGTATCTGTGACCCAGGATTTGGGGTCACTCCCAGGGTTCAGGGTCCTTCCTGGGATTTGGGGTTCCTGTGAGAGCTTTGGGGTCCCTCTCATGGGTTGGTATCTGTGGGTTCAGGGTCCCCCCCAGGATTTGGGGTCACTCCTGGGCTTTGGGGTCTCACCAGGGCTGCATTTCCCTGGGGATCCGTGGGGTTTGGGAGTCCCTGGGGAGGTGGGGATCCCTCGGGGGGAGCTCGGGGCCGTGCCAGGCCCTGCCAGCCCCGATCCCATTCCCGTTCCCGTTCCCGATGCCGATCCCACAGGAGGACCCCTCGGGGACGTTCGTGCAGCTCCGCCTGGGCCTGGCACAGACGTCGTGCCGGAAGCGAGCGCCGCAGCGGCACTGCCGCGTGCTGGAGAGCCGGGTCAGCGGGGTCAGGGGCACCCATGGGTGTCCTGGGGGTGTCCCTCCTGCCCTGGGGAACGTCCCTGGGTGTCCTCTGTCCCTTGGGACACATCCCCATTCCCTTGGGGCACATCCTGGGGTGTCCTCTGTCCCTTGGGACACATCCTGTTCCCCCCATAGGGCCCCATCCCTGAATGTTCCCTCTCCTTTGGGCACATCCCTGAATGTTCCCCATCCCTTGGGGCACATCCTGGGGTGTCCCTCTCCCTTGTGGCACATCCCGTTCTCCCTATAGGGTCCTGTCCCTGAATGTCCCCTCTCCTTTGGGGCCATCCCTCAATGTCCCCCATCCCTTTGGGCCCATCCCTGGGTGTCCCCCATCCTTTGGGGCCATTCCTGGGTGTCCTCTCTCCTTTAGGGCCCACCCCTGGGTGTCCCCCATCCCTTGAGGCCCATCCCTGGGTTTTCCACATCCCTTGGGCTGATCCCTGGGTGTCCCCTCTCCTTGGGCCACATCCCCACCCCCTTGGGACACATTCCGTTCCCCCCATAGGGCCCCATCCCTGAATGTCCCCTCTCCTTTGGGGCCCATCCCTGAATGTCCCCTCTCCTTTGGGGCCCATCCCTGAATGTCCCCTCTCCTTTGGGGCCCATCCCTGAATGTCCCCTCTGCTTTGGGCACACCCCTGGGTGTCCCCTCTCCCTTGGGGTCCCACCCCTGGCTGTCCCCTCTCCTTTGGGGCACACCCCTGGCTGTCCCCTCTCCCTTGGGCGCCATCCCAGGGGTCCCACAGCCCCTCAGCCCCCCGCAGCCCCCCCGTGCCCCGGTGCCAGGGTGGGACAGAGGGGTCGGTGGGCGGTGCCACAGTGTCCCCAGGGTCCCGGGGGTGACATCCCCCCGTGTCCCCAGCGCAAGCCGGTCTGCCTGGCCTGCTACAAGTTCGACACCAGCGACGTCCCCAAGGTGCTGGACAAGTACCACAACTGCGGGCCCAGCCACCACCTGGCGGCCAAGGTGAGGTGTCCCCGGTGTCCCCCGCTGTCCCCAGTGTGTCCCCACCCGGTGCCAGCCCCGCTGTGCCCGCAGGAGATCCGGCAGAGGGACGAGGCCGAGTGCCGGGCGGTGGAGGAGGCCGGGAAAGGAGGGGACACGCTGTACCTGCCCGGAATGTTCGCCTTCTCCAGGGGGCTGCCAGCCTAGGTGGGTGTGGGACACCCTGGGGACACCTTGGGGACATCCTGGGAAAGGGAGGGACACCCTGGGGACACCCTGGGGTGGGGGGGGACACCCTGGGGACACCCCTGGATGGGGGGGACACGCTGTACCTGCCCGGAATGTTCGCCTTCTCCCGGGGGCTGCCAGCTTAGGTGGGTGTGGGACACCCTGGGGACACCCTGGGGACACGGGGGGGACACCCCGGGAAAGGGGGGGACACCCCGGGATGGGGAGACACGCTGTACCTGCCCGGAATGTTCGCCTTCTCCAGGGGGCTGCCAGCCTAGGTGGGTGTGGGACACCCTGGGGACACCCTGGGGACACCCTGGGAAAGGGGGGGGACACCCTGGGGACACCCCGGGAAAGGGGGGACACGCTGTACCTGCCTGGAATGTTCGCCTTCTCCAGGGGGCTGCCAGCCTAGGTGGGTGTGGGACACCCTGGGGACACCCTGGGGACACGGGGGGGACACCCCGGGAAAGGGGGGGACACCCCGGGATGGGGAGACACGCTGTACCTCCCCGGAATGTTCGCCTTCTCCAGGGGGCTGCCAGCCTAGGTGGGTGTGGGGACACCCTGGGGACACCCTGGGGACACCCTGGGGACACCCTGGGGACACCCCAGGATGGGGGGGGACACCCCGGGATGGGGGGGACACCCTGGGAAAGGGGGGGACACGCTGTACCTGCCCGAAATGTTCGCCTTCTCCAGGGGGCTGCCAGCCTAGGTGGGTGTGGGACACCCTGGGGACACCCTGGGAAAGGGGGGACACCCTGGGGACACCCCTGGATGGGGGGGGACACTCTGGGGACACCCTTGGGACACCCTGGGGGACACCCTGGGGACACCCCTGGGCTGGGGGGGGCACCCCGGGGACATCCCTGGGGACACCCTTGGGGACACCCTGGGGACACCCCTGGGGACACGGGGGGGACACCCCTGGGGACACCCTTGGGACACCCTGGGGGACACTTGGGACACCCTGGGAACACCCTGGGGGACACCCCGGGGACACCCTGGGGGACATCCCTGGGGACACCCTTGGGGACACCCCGGGAAAGGGGGGACACCCTGGGAAAAGAGGGGACACCCCGGGGACACCCTGGGAAAGGGGGGGACACCCCGGGGACACCCCTGGGGACAGCCTTGGGGACACGGTGAGGACACCCCTGGGGACACTCCTGGGGACACTCTGGGGACACGGGGGGGACACAGGGACCCCCTCACACCGTGTCCCCTCCCCAGGTACCCCAGCACCCACGGACGCTGCCTGTCCCTCTTGTCACCCCCCAGCACCGCGTGACCCAGGAGGGGCCCGGGCGTGTCCCCCCCTCCCGCCTGTCCCCGCTCCCCAATAAATCCCAGCGCTGGCTCGGCTCTCACGGCTCTCATTGTCACCGTGTCACCCCTGCCTGGTGTGCCCGGGGGTGGGGACACGCTGGGTGTCACCGTGTCACTGCTGTCCCCATGGCGGGGACATGCTGGGTGTCACCGTTTTGCCCGGTGTCCCCAGGGATGGGACATGGTGGATGTCACCATGTCACCGCTGCCTCTGTCACCTGGTGTCCCCAGGGATGGGGACATGCTGGGTGTCACCTGCTGTCCCTATGGGTGGGGACAGGGTGGGTGTCACCGAGTCACCGCTGCCTATGTCACCTGCTGTCCCCAGGGATGGGGACATGGTGGGTGTCACCGAGTCACCCCTGTCTGGTGTCCCCAGGGATGGGGACATGCTGGGTGTCACCTGGTGTCCCCGGGGGTGGGGACATGGTGGGTGTCACTGTGTCACCCCTGCCTGTGTCACCTGGTGTCCCCAGGGGTGGGGACATGGTGGGTGTCACCGTGTCACCCCTGCCTGGTGTCCCCGGGGTTGGGGACATGCTGGGTGTCACCTGCTGTCCCCAGGGATGGGACATGGTGGGTGTCACCGTGTCACTGCTGTCCCCAGGAGTGAAAGGGACACGATGGGTGCGGGCTGAGCAGCAGAGACCCCCGAGGGTGCAGGACAGAGGGACACTGCAGGGTGGGACACGTTTAATGCACGCTGCCACCGTGTCCCCTGTCCCCAAGATGTCCCACAGCCGGGGCTGGGCCCCCCACAGCTCCCTGGGGATCCTGTGGTGGCACTGGTGGCACTGGGCGGGTCCCACAGTCCTGGTGGTGGCTCTGGGGGTGCCCCAGCTCCAGTGGGGGGGTCCCACGGCTCAGGAGATGACAGAGACACGTTTGTGGTGGCACTGGTGGCACTGGGTGGGTCCCACAGTCCTGGTGGTGGCTCTGGGGGTCTCACAGTGACAGAGGGGGGGTCCCACAGCTCAGGAGATGACAGAGATGGGCTGGTGGTGGCTCTGGGGTGTCACAGTGACAATGTGGGGGTCCCACAGCTCAGGACATGACAGGGACAGGTTTGTGGTGGCTCTGGGGGTGTCACGGTGACAATGTGGGGGTCCCACAGCTCAGGACATGACAGGGACAGGTTTGTGGTGGCTCTGGGGGTCTCACGGTGACCGTGGGGGCTCCAGGGGCTCTCCTGGATCCACTTTTGGGGTCCCATGGATAAGAAATCTAAGCTGGGCAGGGGTGGCACTGAGGGTCTCCTGGAGCTGTTTTGGGGTCTCACAGTTCAGAAGAGGAAGGAGCTGGACTTGTGATGGCTCTGGGGGTATCCCAGCCCTGGATTCGGGTTCTTGTGGCTCAGATGAGGGTGGCTTTGGGCTGTGGGGGTTCTCCAGTCCCATTTTTGGGCTCCTGGGGCTCAGATCAGGGTGGTTTTGGGATGTGGTGGCTTTGGGGTTCTCCTGGCCCTGGTTTTGGGCTCCTGTAGCTCTGACGAGGAAGGTTTTGGGCTGCAGTGGCTCCTGGAGTTCTCCAGTCCCATCTCTGGGGTTCTGTAGCTGAGATGAGGGAGGTTTTGGACTGTTGTGGTTCTGGGGGTTCTCCTGGCCCCATTTCGGGCTCCTCTGGCTCAGATCAGGGTGGCTTTGGGCTCATATGGCTCTGGGGTCTCTCCAGTCCCATCTCTGTGGTTCTGTAGCTCAGATCAAGGTGGCTTTGGGCTGCAGTGGCTCTGGGGGCCCTCCTGGCCCCGTTTTTGGGCTCCTCTGGCTCAGATGAGGGCGGCTTTGGGCTGTGGTGGCTTTGGGGTTCTCCAGTCCCATCTTTGGGTTCCTGTGGCTCAGATCAGGGTGGCTTTGGGCTCATATGGCTCCGGCGGCTCTCCAGTCCCATCTCTGAGGTTCTGTAGCTCAGATGAGGGAGATTTTGGACTGTTATGGCTCTGGGGGTTCTCCAGTCCCATTTCGGGCTCCTGTGGCTCAGATGAGGGCGGCTTTGGGTTGTGGTGTATTTGGGGTCTCTCCAGTCCCATCTTTGGGCTCCTCTGGCTCAGATGAGGGAGGTTTTGGGCTCGTATGGCTCCGGGCTCTCTCCAGTCCCATCTCTGTGGTTCTGTGGCTCAGATGAGGGAGGTTTTGGACTGTTATGGCTCCGGGCTCTCTCCAGTCCCATTTTTGGGTTCCTGTGGCTCCGATCAGGGCGGCTTTGGGCTGTGGTGTGTTTGGTGGCTCTCCAGTCCCATCTCTGTGGTTCTGTAGCTGAGATGAGGGAGGTTTTGGGCTGCAGTGGCTCCGGGGCTCTCCTGGCCCCGTTTTTGGGCTCCTCTGGCTCAGATCAAGGCGGCTTTGGGCTCGTATGGTTCCGGGCTCTCTCCAGTCCCATCTCTGTGGCTCTCCCATCCCCGCCGCCCTCTCCATCAGCCCCACCGCCGCTCAGAACCCGAAGTTCCCGTGGTGGCGCCGGCCGAGCGCTCGCCTGGCCTGGGCGATGGAGTCGTCGGCGCGGCGGCCGAGCTCGCGGCACTCGCGCAGGGCCTGGCCCAGCTGCCGCGTGGCCTCCTCCAGCACCGCGCTGCGCCGCGCCGGCCGCGCCTCCCAGAACCCGGCCTGCACCCACGGCTGCGGCGGCTCCACCGGCGGCACCGCGGCGGTCGGCGTCGCCTCCTCGGCGTCCAGCGCGGCGTCCAGCTCGCCGCACAGGCGGAAGAGCTCGCTGCCGCGGCCGGCCACGCGCTGGCCGTCGATAGCCTTGAGGCCGGGCAGCATGGCGGCCAGCGCGGCGCGGTAGGCGGGCGCGGCGGCGCACAGAGGGTTGCCCAGGTTGCCCAGCGGGTCCCGCAGGCGCAGGCTCTCCAGGTGGCGCAGGCCCTGCAGGCAGCGCAGCTGGCGCAGGCTGCGCAGGCGGTTGCCGGCCAGGTTGAGCTGGCGGAGGCTGCGGCAGCCCCGCAGAGGCTCCACGCTGGCCACGCGGTTGCCGGCCAGGTTGAGCACGGCCAGGGAGCGCAGGGTGGACAGAGGCGCCAGCCCCGCGATGGCGTTGCCGGACAGGTCCAGCCACTCCAGGTTGGAGCAGTCGGCCAGGCAGCCCAGGTGGGCGATGCCGCGGCCGCGCAGCCGCAGCAGCAGGATGGACTCCAGGGAGAACTCGCCCGTGGTGGCTTTGAGCAGCGCCGGGGTCACCTTCAACCCGGAGCCTTCGTCCTCCTCCTCCTCCTCCTCTTCCTCCTCTGATGGTTCCGATACCTCCGGCTCCGGCGCCTCCTCCCCGCGCCCCTCCATCCCTGTGGGGGGGTCCTGGGGGGGACAAAGGGGCTGGGGTGGCACTGGGGAACCACCTCGGGGTGGCCTGTGGGGTGTCCTGAGGTGTGGGGACATGTGTGGGGTGTGAGTGGGGCACAGGGACACGCGTGGGGTAAAGGGACACACGTGGGACACAGGGACACACGTGGGGTAAAGGGACTCATGTGGGGACACGTGTGGGGTGTGAGAGGGGCACAGGGTCACAGGTGGGGCACAGGGACACGCGTGAAGCACAGGGACTCATGTGGGGCACAGGGACACACGTGGGGCACAGAGACACACATGGGGACATGTGTGGGGTGTGAGTGGGGCACAGGGACACAGGTGAGGCACAGGGACACACGTGGGGTACAGGGACACAGGTGGGGCACAGGGACACACGTGAAGCACAGGGACACACGTGGGTCACAGGGACACACGTGGGGCACAGGGACACGCGTGGGGCACATCTGGGGGTGTCACCTCCTCCTCCCCACATCTCCCCATCCCCTTGGGGTTCCTCAGCAGGGAAAGGGGCTGCAGGTGACACTGGGGAACATCTCTGGATGGACACGGTGGCTGTGGGGTGGCCTGGGGTGCAGTGACACATGTGGGACACATCTGGGGTGCGGTGACACATGTGGGACACATCTGGGGTGCGGTGACACGTGTGGGACACATCTGGGGTGCACAGACACATGTGGGACACATCTGGGGTGCGGTGACACGTGTGGGACACATCTGGGGTGCAGTGACATATTTGGGACACGTCTGGGGGGCTCTTGGGGGTGTGGGGGCACATGCAGGACCCAAAGGCCCTTGGTGTGGTCGGGGGACACGCGTGGGGCATATTTGGGGTGACCCTGGGGCACAGGGACAGGTGCAGAGCCCATGGAGACCCCAAAGCCCCCCCGACCCACCGCGTTCCACCCCCCGGTGCCCCCCAGGCCTCTCCACCCCCCCCATCGGTGCCCCCGTTCCACCCCAGAGCCGCCCATCGCCCCCAGCCCCCCAACCTCACAGACCCCCCCGTTCCCTCCCCGGTGCTCCCAGACCTTTCCGTTGTCCCCCGGTACCCCCGAGACCCCCCCATTCCCCCGCCCCTCTCCGCGCCCCCGGTGCCCCCAGGCCCCCAAAATTCCCCAAATCCCCGCTCCCCCCCCCCGCTCTCACCGCACGGCGGCTCCCGGCGGCCCCCGAGGCCCCGCCCCCCGTTGCCATGGGAACAGGCACCGCCCCCGTTGCTATGGAGACTGACCCCGCCACCGCACTCCCCGCCCCTTTCCCGGTGGGGTGAGCGCACGCCCCCAACACGCCCCTCCTTTAGGCCACGCCCCCCTCCCGGAACACGCCCCCTCTTCCGGAACACGCCCCCTTCTTTAGGCCACGCCCCCTCCCGGAACACGCCCCTTCTTCCGGAACACGCCCCTCCTCCGGATACGCCTCCTCCTCCGGGCCACGCCCCTTCCTTTGGGTTACTCCCCCTCTTTTGCCACGCCCCCTTTTCCAGGACACGCCCCCTCTTCCGGGCCACGCCCCCCCGGCCCGCCCGCCCCGAGATTCCCGCGGGCTCCCGGGAATTTCCATACAAACGGCTTGATTGGCATTTATTAACGGAGAATGCGGCTCCATTCCCGGGGCTGGGCTCCCCCCGTGTCCCTCACCGGGGCGTCCCCAGCGCCACCGGACACGGCGCTCCGGCGGCTGCTGCCGGGGGCAGAACGGGCCGGGATCCTGCGGGACCCCCGGTGCTGAGGGGTCACCACCAGCGCTGCTGGAGGCACCGGCACATCCCGGCACATCCCGGCACATCCCGGCACACCCCGGCACCTCCCAGCACCTCCCAGTACATCCCAGTGCAGGGTGCCAAGGATGCACCGCTGGTGAACCCGGCACACCCCGGTGCTCAGGACGTGCCCTGGCACTGCCGGGCCCCCTGGCACAGCCCAGGACTCCCCACCGGCACTTCCCAGCACATCCAGACTCACCCCTGGCACCTTCCTGGCGTTCAGGGGCACAGGGTGGGCGGCTCTGGCCAGCCCAGCTGGGACCCGGTGACACCGGTGGCAGCGGTGGCCGTGCCCACCCCGGTACCGGCCGTGCCCACCCCGGTACCGGCCGTGCCCACCCCGGTACCAGCCGTGCCCATCCCGGTGCCGGCCGTTCCCGTGCCCACCCCGGCGGTTCCCGTGCTCACCCCGGCGGTTCCCGTGCCCACCCCGGTGCCGGTCGTGCCCACCCCGGTACCGCCGCCGTGCGTGCGCTCGTGGCGCTCCAGGTGAGTTTTGCGGGTGAAGCTGCGGCCGCAGCGGGCACAGCGGTGCGGCCTCAGCCCCGTGTGCACGGCCTGGTGCCGGCCCAGGTTGGTTTTGGAGCTGAAGCGGCGGCCGCAGCGGGCGCAGGCGTGGGGCCGGGTGCCCGAGTGCACCAGCAGGTGCCGCGCCAGGTGCGCCTTGCGCCCGAAGCCGCGCCCGCACTGCGGGCAGGTGAAGGGGCGCTGGGCGGGGGGCGCCTGCGGGGGGTCCTGGGTGCAGCCCCGGCCGCACTGGGCACCGGGCACCGCTGGTTGGTGGTCCTGGGTTCTGGGCACTTGTGGGGGCTGCAGGAGGGGCTGGGGGTCCTGGGTTCTGGGCACTTGTGGGGGCTGCAGGAGGGGCTGGGGGTCCTGGGTTCTGGGCACTTGTGGGGGCTGCAGGAGGGGTTGGTGGTCCTGGGTTCTGGGCACCTGCGGGGGCTGCAGGAGGGGCTGGGGGTCCTGGGCGCAGCCCCGGCCGCAGGTGGCACCGGGCAGCTGGGACAGGAGCTGGGGGTCCCGCACCAAGGGGAGCTCGGCCGTGGGTGCCTGCAAAGGGGGCTGGGGGTCCTGGGCACAGCCGAGGGTTTGGCTCTCCAGGTGCTGCCACAGCAGCGAGGATGAGTTCTGCTTCCAGCTGAGGCTCGTCCCGCACTGCGGGCACGTCAGCAGCTTCTCCTCAGCGGGGACATCCCTGTCCCCATCCCGGTGCTCATCCAGGTGTCCGTTCCCAGCTCCCGCCACCGGCCCCACGTGCAGCCCCGGGTTCTGCTGACAGCCCAGGCTCATGTCACAGCTCGGGCAGGGCAGCGGCTTCTCCTCGGCGGGGCTGTCCCTGTCCCTGTCCCCGCGGTGCTCCGCCGCGGTGTCCCCGCGGTGCTGCCCGTGCTCCGCCGCGGTGTCCCCGTGCAGGCGCAGGTGGCGCAGGAGGTGCTGGCGGTGCGCGAAGCGGCGGGGGCAGCGCGGGCAGGGGTGCGGGCGCTCCCCGGTGTGCGTGCGCAGGTGCCGGTCCAGGTGAGTTTTCTTGCGGAAGCGGCGGGCGCAGCGCGGGCAGGGGTAGGGCCGCTCCCCGGTGTGCGTGCGCAGGTGGGAGCGCAGGTGGATGCGCTGGCGGAAGCGGCGGCCGCAGTGCGGGCAGGGGAAGGGCCGCTCTCCGGTGTGCACCCGCAGGTGCCGGGTCAGGTGCGCCTTCTTCCCGAACGCCTTCCCGCACTGCGGGCAGCCGAAGGGCCGCGGGCCGGGCTGCGAGCAGCGCCCGCACCCCGCGGGGTTGGGGCTCATCCCCGCGCCCAGCCCGGCCCCGAAGGCGAGCCCGAGGCTGTCCAGGTGCGGTCCCGGCCCCCAGGCCGGCAGCACGCCGTAGCCCAGCTCCTCCGGGCACGGCTCCTCCGCTTTGCACCCCGGGGGCCCGGCGGGGACGGCGCCGGGCAGCGGCTGCGGAGCCAGCGGGGCCTCGGCTGCAGCTGCCCAGGCCTCGGCCTCATCCTCATCCTCCTCCTCCACCTTCACCTTCCGCACCAGCCACGGCCCTGCGGGGACACGGGAGGGGACACGTGGCAGCGCCAGGATGTCCTGGGACAGCCACCGGCGCTGGGACACGGTGACTGTCACCCCAGGACCTGCAGCTGCCACCGGTACCAGGACACGGTGACTGTCACCCCAGGACCTGCAGCTGCCACCGGTACCAGGACACGGTGACTGTCACCTGCAGCTGCCACCGGCACTGGGACACGGTGACTGTCACCCCAGAACCTGCAGCTGCCACCGGTACCAGGACACGGTGACTGTCACCCCAGGACCACCACCAGGACACAGTGACTGTCACCCCAGGACCTGCCACATGCCACCAGCACAGGACACGGTGACTGTCACCCAAGGGCCTGCAGCTGCCACCGGCACTGGGACACAGTGACTGTCACCCAAGGGCCTGCAGCTGGACACAGTGACTGTCACCCCAGAACCTGCAGCCGCCACTGCCACCAGGACATGGTACCTGTCACCCAAGGGCCTGCCATGTGCCACCACCACCAGGACACGGTGACTGTCACCCAGGACCTGCAGCTGCCAGCACCACCAGGACATGGTAACTGTCACCCAATGACCTGCAGCTGCCAGCACCACCAGGACATGGTAACTGTCACCTGCAGCTGGATACGGTAACTGTCACCCCAGGACCTGCAGCTGCCACCAGCACAGGACACGGTGACTGTCACCCCAGGACCTGCCACGTGCCACCACCACCAGGACATGGTAACTGTCACCTGCAGCTGCCACCAGCACAGGACATGGTAACTGTCACCTAGGACCTGCAGCTGGACACGGTGACTGTCACCTGCAGCTGCCACCACCACTGGGACACGGTGACTGTCACCCAGGACCTGTAGCTGCCACCACCACCAGGACACAGTAACTGTCACCTCAGGACCAGCACCAGGACATGGTGACTGTCACCTCAGGACCTGCCATGTGCCACCAGCACAGGATACGGTGACTGCACCCAGTGACCTGCAGCCACCACCACCACCAGGACATGGTAACTGTCACCCCAGGACCTGAAACTGCCACTGCCACCAGGACACAGTAACTGTCACCTGCAGCTGCCACCACCACTGGGACACGGTGACTGTCACCCCAGGACCTGCAGCTGGACACAGTGACTGTCACCTGCAGCTGCCACCACCACTGGGACACAGTGACTGTCACCTCAGGACCTGCAGGTGCCACCACCACCACCATGGTAACTGTCACCTCAGGACCTGCCACGTGCCACCAGCACAGGACACAGTACCTGCCACCCCAGGACCTGCAGCTGCCACCGGTACCAGGACATGGTAACTGTCACCCAGGACCTGCAGCTGGACACAATAACTGTCACCCTACAGCTGCCACCAGCACTGGACACGGTGACTGTCACCCAGGACCTTCAGCTGGACACAGTGACTGTCACCCTGCAGCTGCCACCAGCACTGGACACGGTGACTGTCACCCCAGGGCCTGCAGCTGCCACCAGGACATGGTAACTGTCACCTAGGACCTGCAGCTGGACACGGTGACTGTCACCCCAGGACCTGCAGCTGGACATGGTGACTGTCACCCAAGGGCCTGCAGCTGCCACCGCCACCAGGACATGGTAACTGTCACCCAGTGACCTGCAGCTGCCACCAGCACAGGACACTGTCACTGTCACCCCAGGGCCTGCAGCTGCCACTGGTACCAGGACACGGTGACTGTCACCCAGGACCTGCCATGTGCCACCACCAGGACACGGTGGCCACCCAGGCCAATGGCACCAGGGACACAGTGACCGTCCCTTCAAGGACCTGGCACAGCCCTGGGGACACGGTGACCATCCCCCAAGAACCCAGCGCTGCCACCAGCACAGGACAGGGTGACAGTGACACTGTGGCCCGGGCAGTGCTGGGGGACACCTGGCAGTGCTGGTGTGACCGCCGTGTCCCTCACCTGAGTGTGTCCCTCACCTGTGTCCCTCCCCTGAGCTGTCCCCCACCTGAGCTGTCG
>JAJEOU010002243.1:0-12092 GCA_021534815.1 Acrocephalus arundinaceus
GGGCTGCTGCTGCTACTGGGCACAGCTGCTGTGCCAGCACTGATCTGCCCCCAGCTCTGCACACAGACATTGCTGCTGCAGCTGCAGAGAAGGGAACCAAAGGGGATCTCTGCAGAAAACTTGGCTGGGAGATCGTTGAGTTCCTTTAAATCCACCAAGAGTGCAGCCTCTCATTGACACAGTCTGAGGCCTCAGGGAAGGTGGAAAGAAAATAAAAAGACAAATGTCACAATGACATTTCTTTGAGGACAAGAAAAAAAAAAAAAAAAAACCACTGGAAAAAACCTCAACAACTAAACCAACATGAATATAAAATATGCCTTTATTACAAGTGATTTGCAGTAACTGGCCAGCAGTTTACTGTTCCAGGAACCATCTATTTATCAGTCTCCACAGTGCAGTCTTTAGCTCCTGGTTCCTCAGGCTGTAGATGAGGGGGTTCAGCGCTGGAGGCACCACGAATATAGACTGACAGGGCCAGATCCAGGGATGGGGAGGAGATGGAGGGGGGCCTTCAAGTGAGAAAACATGGCGTCTGAGACAGGGAGAGCACAGCCAAGTGAGGGAGGCAGGTGGAAAGGCTTTGTGCCGTCCCTGCTCAGAGGGGATCCTCAGCACAGCCCTGAAGATCTGCACATAGGAGAAAACCATGACACAAAACAAAACAATGATAGAGAGGCAATGAAAACAAGCAGTCCAACTTCCCTGAAGTAGGAATGTGGGCAGGAAAGCTTGAGGATGTGTGGAATTTCACAGAAGAACTGACCCAGGGCATTGCCATGGCACAGGGGAAAGGGAAAATGTATGGCTGTGTGCATGAGAGCATTGAGAAAGGCACTGGCCCAGGCAGCTGCTGCCATGTGGGCACAAGCTCTGCTGCCCAGGGAGGGTCCCGTAGTGCAGGGGTTTGCAGATGGACACGTAGCGGTCGTAGCACATCACGGTCAGTAGGAAATACTCTGCTCCAATGAAGAACATAAAGAAAAAGAGCTGTGCAGCACATCCTTCATAGGAGATGGTGCTTGTGTCCCAGAGAAAATTGTGCATGGCTTTGGGGACAGTGGTGCAGATGGAGCCCAGGTCGGTGAGGGCCAGGTTGAGCAGGAAGAAGAACATGGGGCTGTGCAGGAGGTGGCCGCAGGCTACGGCGCTGATGATGAGGCCGTTGCCCAGGAGGGCAGCCAGGAAGATGCCCAGGAAGAGGCAGAAGTGCAGGAGCTGCAGCTGCCGCGTGTCTGCCAATGCCAGCAGGAGGAAGTGGCTGATGGAGCTGCTGTTGGACATTTGCTCTGGCTGGCCATGGGCACCTGTTCATGGAGAAAGGACAGGGACAAGTCAGCAGAGGCTGCTTTCAGCCAAACCTGGGCCATTCCCTGTAGACTCTCCACTGTGAGTCACCCACCCTTGTTCCTGCTCTGAGAAAACCTTCCCCCAGGTCCCTGCCTGAGCTCCAGTTGAGCTGTCTGAGTGTGCCAGGAGCAGCCAGGCCTGTGTGTGGGGGCTCTCCAAGAGCCATCCCTGCCATGCTGCCCTGGGTTTGTGGCCATGTGGCAGAGGGACAAGGCTGGATATTCAGGATTTGTGAGGGAAATCACTCCTAATGCAGACAGGCTTGTTGCCATCTGCACTCCCACGTCTAAAGGACATGGAGAGATGGAAGGAATTTCTGCCATTATTTTCCTGCCCACAAATCATTCCTTTTTCTCTGAGGTCAGAAATCCCAGCATTTCTGCTGCACTCACAGTTTGCCACTGAGAGATGAGAGAGGCAAAGGATTCCCTGTGGCTCAGGGAAGGTGAGGGGCTGGATGGGCTTGTTCCCAGCTGCTCTGGGTTTGCAGCTTTGGCTGCAATCAGAGCACAATCACACTCCCCTGTCCCCTGGCATAAACCAGACCCTGCCCAGAGCAGAGGGATCCCTCAATGTCTCCCCCTCTCCAAAGGGCTCTGGGCAAGGTCAGTGTTCCTGTAGCCAGCTGGGCACGCCATCTCCCACACACCCACAGTGCCCTCCTGCCCCCAGTACTGCTCTCTTCAGCCCCCTCTCCTTCCCTCAGCATCTCCCTGGGCCTGCACATTTCCCTCCTGACAGGAGCCTTGTCCCTGCCAGCGCTCACAGAGCCCATCCACCCTCTGTGCCCTGGGCCCGGCCCTACAGAAACCTGCCTGTCTGCAGGGCCCTGGCTGGGGCAGGCTCTGTCTGCAGGTGGGCAAGAGCAGCTCAGGAGAGCCCTGCTGGGCCCTGCCAAGGTGATGCTGGGGCTGTGCAGGGCTGAGCAGTGGCTGAAGGCCCTTTAGGAGGCTCCCAGCAGGGAGACTGACCACCCAAAGTTACAGTTCTGGAGTCCCTGTAAATGTTGCAATATTACTTTATATTATAAATATATACTATATATATTACTTTATCCTGGGCGTCCCTTTCAACTCAGAATGTTCTGTGGTTTTGTGATTTCATTTCCTGTTCTGCTTCTCTAATCCTTCTGTTCCCTGTAACTAAAATAGGAAAAAAAAAAAAACCTTGTAAAAGTGTTAGAACAGTAAAGTACCAACCAGACCTTTATTGGAAGCTTCCAGGTGTCCCAGAGGGGATGAGGCTTAGCCAGCCCCTGATTTAAGCAATTTCTAAAATTTTTTTAAATTAGGATATTTAATAGGAATATGCAAAAGGAGATTCAGTTGCCCCAGTTATACACACTTGGGTCAACCCATTGGAGCAGGTCCAAGGGCTTCTTTGTCCCACTTATTTTAATGACTGCTCACACTCTGGTTAAAAACCAAAATGTTCTTTTTGTAGGTCTTCTTCCTGATAATAAGACTATACAGTATATCATGAATGTATTCAGGTCTGCTAATTGTTCTAAAATTTAAGAGAAAGGGCAGGAAACCTACTAGAGTTAATTAAGGATTATACATATATAAATAGGTAATAGTAGTTGAAAAGTGTTAATTAAGAATTATAGTTTTATAAGTATATATAAGTAGTTAACAGAGCTAAAAATACATGAAAAAATGTATTAAAAAGGAAAAATCTTTCTCTCATCTCCCCAACTTTCCAATCCCCCTCCAAGCAGGAAATTGAAAACACTCTCAGGGAAGTTCCTGATCTTTACAGCAATGCCAGGCTTACCTTCCTTTGGCAAGTGTCCTCCGCAGCTGTGCCCAGGCTGGTGTGGAGCTGGGAGCAGCCCTGCCCCACACAGCCCCTCTCAGCAGCAGCAGCAGCAGCAGCAGCAGCAGCAGCAGCTGCCCTGCTCAGGGTGGCTCCTTCCCCCCACAGCTTCTCCCCAGCGCTGGCAGCAGCTCCCCGGGCCGGCTGAGAGCTGTCCCTGGCAGGCAGCAGAGTCCCTGGGCCAGCACAGCACCCTGGGCTGCAGGACCCTGCTCTGCACCACAGCCCTGGGCACCCCTGGCTGCAGCCCCGGCTGCTCAGCCCTGCAGCAGAGCCTGGCCCCAGGGAGCTGCCTTGTGCTGGGCCTGGGCTGGGGCAGCAGGGAAACCCAGCCCTGCCCTAGGGCCACATCCCTGCCCTGCAGCAGCTCCCACAGTGCTCCTGGAAGGTGCTCCAAGCTGGGGGATGTGGCAGCTTCAGGAGATCCCTGCAGGAGCTGCAGCTTCTCTTCCCCCAGCCAGAGAGTGACTGTTTGCAAGCCTGGGAGGATTTCTCCTGCAGTGAGCCCTGAGTGAGCTCTGCTCTGTGCTGCCAGCCCAGGCTGAGCTGAAGCCCTGTGTGCCTGTGTGCTGTGCCCGGGGTGGCTGCAGGCAGTGCCCCAGCCCTGCTGGGCTGGCAGAAAAGCTGCTCAAGAAGAAGAATGTGTTTTTAAGCTCTTCTTGGTTACCAGGATCTCCATCTGGATGATGAGCTCAGCCCAGCTCAGCAGCACAGACACAGCACAAGGACTTTAATGACCCTCTCGAGGTTTTGGTTCTGTTTACATCAGACTCAGTCCCTCAGGGTGTGATCGAAAACTTCTCCACAACTCAAAGTGAGATTAGAAATCCAAAGTTTCTGGAAGTTTTAATGGGTCCCACTGAGGGACACGACACAGAAACTGTCCCCAGGCCCCAGGCAGAGCAGAGAACTGCAGGCAGTGATGACAGGTGGGGACAAAGAGAAGCCAAGGCTTGGTGCCCTGGGCCACAGCAGCCTCTGTGCCACCAAGGACACTGAGGAGACACCTTGTCCTGAGGCCCTGGGGCCTCCTGGCACAGCCCCAGCCAGGCTGGGCACTGTCAGCCCCTTGTCCTGCCCTCAGCATCCCCCTCCCATGCCAGTGGCCTCCAGGATGTGCTGGAAGGAGTCCCTGGGGAAGGAGCCTTGGTCAGCAATGGCCCTGGGGGGCTCCTTCATGCTGCCAGGGACTGCAGATTTTTCCAAGGACTTTGGGTTTGGCTTTTTTCCTGGGAGTATCTGAGAGGTTTCTGCAACCCTGGCCTCCAATTATCTGCTTTAATTGGTCCCTTGAGAGGCTTTGTCAGTAACAACACTCAGTGAAGCTCATTAATCCTTCAGGGTACTAGAAGATTTTAAAAGAAGGGGTTTTTGACACTGACTGATAGGTTTGTGCAATCATGGCCTTGAATAATCTGCTTTAATGAGTCCCTTGAGATTTTTACCGAGTAATAACGCTCAGTAGCGTTTATTCATGCTTCAAGGTACTCAGGGGTAATTTAAGTACCTTTTTTGCCACTGAGCATCTGAAACGGTTTTTCTGTAATCCTGGCCTCCAATTCTCTCCTCCAAGGAGTCCATCAAGAGCCTGTGTTGGGCATGGACATCAGTGGGACACACGAATACTGAGGAACACTTTGCGTATTTCCTCCAACTTTGACTCCTGGCAAGGTTTGTGCAATCTCCTCTAAGGCCCTGAGCTTCCAGGGCTCAGCACCAAATGCACCACTGGGCTCATTAGGATCAAGCAAGTGCTGACAAACCATGGCTGTGCCTTGATTTCCCTCTGGTCTGGTGCTGTTGACTAGGAAGTATTTTTTCCTACTGTTATTGGGAAATATTACAAAAAAACCCCCATATTCCTGTTTTCAAGGCTTTATTTTTCTCTTCAGAGAAGATATGACTGACACATTCAGTGACTGATATTGACCCAGGGTCTCTCCTCAGGAGGTCTGGCCTGGTCTGAGAAGTTGTGCCCTGAGGTCTGAGCCAGTGTGGACAACCTTGCTCCGCATTCCCCAACCCCATCCTGTCTGTCCTCTCTCACCTGGGACCTGCTTCGCTCAGAGAACTGGCTGCACTCAGCCAAAAGAGGGGTTTTCTTCATGTTTTAGCAACCTAAAACTCCAAAGTTTCAGACACCCTCGTCAAGTATGTGCCAAGCCCAAGGTGCCACCAAGGAGGTTCCCCTTCGCCAAGGCAGAACCATGCAAGGAATGTTTGAGACACACAGGACGTTCTACCATAAACACAAATCCTCAGCTCATTGAAGGCAGAATTAGACCAACTGCTCAAGGACAGACAAGCTTTGAACTCCTTGCAGCTCAAAGCTCCAGCTGGGTTGTTAGGAGGTGTGTGAGTGAGGCAAGAGTGAGGGCAAGGGAACTGCAGAGAGCCCTGGAAGTGCTTGTGTGCAGCCAGGTTGTGGGGAAGGGCACTGCAGGCCTGGCCTGGGCCAGGAGTGAGGCTGGATCATCATGCCAAGCTGCCCTGGGCCATTGCAAGGGGCTGTGGCCATGGACACTGCACTGAGCCCACTGTGGCAGCCTCTTGCTCAGGGCTGGTGTCAGTGCCCAGAGGCAGAGGGGATCCCTTGCTGGGGGCTTGTGCCATGGCCACCTGCCCTGTGCCGCGCTGGCTGCTCAGGCTTCGCGGAACCAGCAGCAAACGCCACTGCCAGGGCCAAAGGCCAGCTCAGACAGACAGAAAGGGGCAGGGCTGGGCACTGTTTCCATGGCAGCCCTCACTGGGACACCACCCCTGGGTCACCTGGTATGGCAATTGCCATGGAAACCCGGCTCATGGGAAATGCAGGGGTGGACAAAGGTTTTAGTAGGGCCTGTCCCAATAGGAAAGATGGTGATGGTTTGGAACTAAAGGAAGGGAGGTTCAGATAAGGAGAGATAAGGAGGAAATTTTTGATGGTGAGGTTGGTGATCCACCAGGACAGGTTCCCAGGGAGGTGGTCAATGCCCCATCCCTGGAAACATTCCAGTCCAGCTGGGAAAGGGCTCTGAACAACCTGAGCTGCTCAAAGATGTCCCTGCTCATGGCAGGGGTTTGGATGAGATGAGCAATGCAGAGCTCTTCCCATGCAAACCATTCCAGGATTGCATGGGGAGAAGGGGCTGCTTGCTGGACTCCATGCACTGCCTTGACTCCTCCTTGTCTCTGCTGGAGCCCACATGCAGCAGCCAAGGCAGCCCCTTCTCTGGCCTTTGCTGGCCCTGCCTTCCCCAGGGGCTGACAGAGCCAGGCTGGCCCAGGTGACCTTGAGGCTTTGCAGGGCTCAGGCGCAGCGGCTGTGCCAGGCTCAGGGCTGAGGTCACACTCTGTGGGCTGGGGCAGAGCCCAGGCAGAAAGGAGCCCTGAAGCAGCAGCAGCAGCTCTGCAGTGCTGGCCACCAGGCCGGGCTGCCAAGGGAGGCTTGTGGCCATGGCCTGGGAGCAGCTGCTGCTGCCAAGGTGCCTTTGGTGCCTCATGCTCTCCCTGGCACAGCTGCCAGCACGGCACTCTGCACTTGTGCCCGAGGCCTTCACTGTGTTGGGGCTGGCCTGGGGCTTTTCCTGCAGCTGGATCTGCCCTGGCCTGGCACAGGAAAGGCAGTTCCTGCTGGAGCAGGAGGCTCTGCCTGGAATTGGCTGAAACAACTCCAACAAGGCCGTGCTTCCTTGAAAATTGCTTCCTAGAGCACTATGTACAAATAATTGTATATCTCCTATACTGTGAAGTAAATAACTTTTTTTTTACTCTGTAGTGTAATTAAGTCTTTCCGTCTAATCGTGATCAGAATCAATCATTTTTATATTTATAAGAACATATCTGGTATTTCGTTGTTAATCCTTTGGGACAATTTGCATTACAGTTCAATTCCACTTCTGCAATCTTTTACACACAAACCTGGGGCTAGGATTGGATCCATCTACACCCACTGTCCTGTCTTTCATAGAATTTGTAAAGTCTAGATTTTCTGGGAGGAATTTGAGGATCATAGTGGTTGTTGGGTGTCATTTCTCTAACACATAACTCAGCAACCATTTCTCCGATGAAGAAATCAAGCTTTTCCCTGAAGCTCCCACTCTGCCCATGACAGGAACCCCTGGGAGTGTCTGGGACATCCCAGCTCTTTTGCAGCCTGGGGACTGCTGGGATGTCACCGTGGAGCCCCCGTGACTGCCTGTGACAGATGGGTGCCTTTACAGCCCAAAGTGCCCTGGGATGTCCCCATGGAATGGCTGTGACTGCCTCTGAGAACAGAGCTCTTTAGCATCCCCAGAAAGCCCTGGAAGGTCTCCAGGATCCTCGAGTCCAACTCCTGGCCCTGCACAGGACACCCCAACAATGCCAGCCTGGGCCCGGCAGCGCTGTCCAAACGCTGCTGGAGCTCCCAGAGCCCTGGAGCTGGGACCCCTCTCTGGGAGCCTGGTCAGTGCCCCAGCAGCCTCTGGGGGAAAAACCTTTTCCTCACATCCCACCCAAACCTGCCCCAACTCAGCTCCAGCCCTTCCCTCCAGTCCTGTCCCTGGGCACCAGAGGGAAGAGGTTCCCACAGCCCCAGCCAGGGACGCGCTCCCAAGGCTGTTCCAGGGCAGCCAGGGCTGGCACCAGCTGGGATGCTCGGTTTCCATGGACCGGGGTTTGGGAATGGGATTCCCCAATTTTGTGCTCCCACTAAAACCGTGCCACTGCTCGCTGCCCTCCAGCCCCCCACTGAAAGTACAAAAGGCAAAGATTCCAGGCTGCGATAAGAACAATTTATTGGGAACAGAAACAAGATAAGAAACAAAAAGGAACAGAAACAATATTAATAACAAATGGGATAAAACTAACAATATAAAGGGAAAACTACAATAACATCAACTGGCTCGTCCCATCCTGCCTGGAAAGGTCACCCTTCACCTTGGGGGAGAGATAGAGTCCCTTTCCTAGCCCTAGTAATGACTTGAGATGGGAACAAATACAATGATGGGGCCATGGCCAGACCCTCACATCCTAAAATCCCATCTCACATCATTGCCAGGGGCAGGGAAAAGGACAGGTGTCCTCCCACAATGAATCACAGGGAACTGTGGGTCAGTAGGGCTCTTCCCAGTGTGCATCTTCTGATGGGGGATGAGGTTGGAGATGCACATGAAGCCCTTCCCAGAGTTGGGGAACTCGCAGGGCTTCCCTTACTGGTGACTCCGTTGGTGTCAGGTCAAGGTAGAGCTCTGGGTGAAGCTCTTCCCACACTGGGGACACTCGTAGGGCCTCTCCCCAGTGTGGATGCGCCGGTGGGTGATGAGGTGAGAGTTGTGCTTGAAGCCCTTCCCTCAGTCAGGGCAGCGGAAGGGCCTCTCCTCTGTGTGAATGCGCTGGTGCTTGAGGAGATCTGAGCTGGTGTGAAACCTCTTCCCACACTGGGGACACTCATAGGGCCTCTCTTCAGTGTGGGTCCTCTAGTGGACAATCAGGTCGGAGCTGTCACTGAAGCTCTTCCCACATTCCCCACACTCATACGGCCGCTCCCCAGTGTGTGTCCTGAGGTGGCGGATCAGGTTGGTGCTGTCTCTGCAGCCCTGCCCACATTCCCCACACACGTAGGGCCGTTCTCCAGTGTGGATCCTCTGGTGGCAGATCAGGTTGGAGTTCTTGCTAAAGCTTTTCCCACACTCCAAGCACTCATAGGAGTGCTCCCTGTCATGAAGCTGCTCATGGGCCACCAGGTCTGAGCTCTGGCTCGATCTCCGGCTACGTTCCTGGCACAGGGCAGGTATTTCCTCCTCTGAGCACCCTGGGATAGATTTGGAGCCCCTGCTCCTGTGGGATCTCTGGGGCTTTTCCTCCCTGTTGGATTCCTGTGCCAGGTAGCCACTCAAAACAGCCTCTTCCATGACGTTCTGCTCTGGGGACTTTTCCTCCCTGGTCTCCATCCTCAGTTCCTTGTCTGGGGGAGAAAGAACAAGGAGAGAATGGAATTTCCTCTGTGCAAGAGGGAAGGGGAAAGAGATCCCCCCAGGGAATACCTGGCGGACGGAATCAGCAGCAGGGTTGTCCTGCAGCTGGGGGCCATGGTGGGCCGGGAGATGGAGCAGGAAAGATGGGGAAAAGGGGCAGTGACTTCCTCCTCACCTGCCTGGCTGCCCCAGGGCATCTTCCTCTTCCTCGCAGCTTCTACCTCCATCTGGCCAAGGTTTGGGAATGGGAAATCCTGGTTTGGGGAAAAACAACAGATGAGCACATTGAGTTTGAAGGTTTGCCTGACCAAGTCCATCTCTAAAAGTCACCTGGAATCTGGGGTCCATAAAAACCTCCTAAACACCAATATTCAGCCCTGAAAATGTCTCCAAGGAATTCCCCATCCCTGGTCTCTCCCCTTTGGTTTTCAGAGGTTCCCCCCTTTCCCAGCTGCTGGGGGTCATGCTTGTATTGAGGGTCCCCCATCTACTCAGTCCCAGCCCTCCCCAGGCTGCTGGGAGTCCCAGCAATCAGAAAAGTTTCCCCCGTATCCATCTCCCCATTAAGGATGCAAGGGGATTTTGGGGTCTCTGGGTCCCTTCTCCCCTCACTCTCGGCTGTGGAGTGCAGGGGGTAAAGAGAGTCCCCCATGCTCCTCCGGGCTGCCTCTACCATCAGCCACCACCAGGACCCTCAATGTCCCCCCAAGGAGCATTTTCCACTGATCTTTGAAGTTCTTCATTCTTCAAATATCCCTCCTAAGAAACCAAGCCCAGGGACCCCCCAAGATATCTGGGCCGAGCTTGGTTTGGAATGACAGGTGTCTGCTAAGGAAGGTAAGAGCCTCCTTTGAAATGGAAAATATAAACCCCCTTCCTCTGAATTATAATTTAGAAATGAATGGGCTCTCAAGCTAAGATATGGGATTAGGAATAACAGTGCTTTAGTATAAAAAGCAAAATAAAAATGCAGTAGTAAAAAAAATAAGCTGACAGAGTCAGAATACCTGATACCTAGTTAGGCAGGGTGTTGGTAGCAGTGCAATCAAATCGTGGCTGCAGTCCTCCTGGAGTCACAGATGTGGTTTTGTTGAAGCAATGATCCTGTAGAAAGGGTGCAGTTTTCCTCTGAAGGTCCAGTGCTGGTGTAGATGGGTCTGGTGTTCCTCTGGGAATCCAGTGGAAACAGGCTGCTTCTGGTGTGTTAAATCTCAGGTTATATCCAGGTAGGAATGCTTGGCTCCTCCCCCTGGGTGGAGCATCTCACAATGGGATGATGGAATTTGATCAGTGATGCAGTGAGACTCAATGGCCCATTAAGATAAGATATCTCCCTGGAGGGAGTGTGGGTGGTGGAAGAGATAAAGAACACAGCCCCACCTGGTTTGAACAGCTGGCCCATTAACAGAAGATATCCCCCTAGAATTATGAGGAATGGGTAATGGAACAGTTCTTACTGGGATCTCCTGTTGGTTTTGTTTTCAATTGGCACACTGGGGAGAGTGGGACCATGCTGGGAACTGTTGTGAGCAGGTTGGAATTCCATGGGCAGATCTCATCCCCATCCCACTGCCATGGAAACTCCAATCCTCTTCCCCCCCAAATCCCTCCTGGGGGTTGCCCTGTTCTTTTCTGTCCTCACCCCCCACAAGACTCCTGAGGGCCCTTCAATGACCCACGCAGTTCCCCCAAATTCCTTTTGAGTGCCCCCTCATCCCCCCCACAGGGATTGCTGGGAGTCCCCTGTGTCCCTTTCCCATGACTTTGGGGTCCCCCCTGACCTTTCCATCTGCGGCAGGCAGGGGGGCACCAGCACTCAGCCCCTCCCCTGTTTCTGTCCCCTTGTGATGGTGGGGGTGGGGCCAAGTGTTCGTGCCCCCCTGCCTGCAGCAGATGCAGCAGTGAGGGGAGTTCAGGGGGTCCCTGAGCATTTGTGGTCCCCTGGGATTTGGGGTGACCCCTCAGGCCTCCAGGATCTCCCTGAACACACTGACACTGCCTGTGCAAAATGAGAAGGGTCAGACCTGGCACGGGGTCCCCAGTTCTGTCACCGGCGTGGCCCAGGTACCCCCAAAACCTTCTGGGAACCCCCAAACCCCCCCGGGACAGTCCAACCTCCCCAGGATCCCAAAAACATCATGGGACCCGCAAAAAACTCCTCAAGAATGCAAAAAGCCATACAGACTCCCCCCCCCCCAAACCTCTCAGGACATCAAAATTCCCACAGGACCTCTCAACACCCCTGTCAGACCCCCTTGAGAAGGTTCATACCTGGCACGGGGTCCCCATCTCTGTCACCAGCAGGTACCCAAAAACAGCCCTGGGATCCCCCTGGGATCACCTAATCCCTACCTGTAAAACCCTTGGAAACCTCCAAAAATGCACCACAACCCCAAAAACCCCCGGGATCTGCAAAACCCTTTCCAGGAACCCCTCATGCATGTTTACACCCAACAGGGGGTTCACATCACCATCATCAGCATCACCAGGTACTCCTGAACCCTCCTGGGACCTACAAACCCCTCTTGGCACCCCCAAACCCTTCTGGGACCCCCAAACCCTCCCAGGACCCCCAAACACACCCAGGGCTCCGTACTGGAATCAACGGGAGTGGTTTTGGAATTTTAAGAGCAGTTATAGCAGGACCCAACAAGAGCGGGGGCTCTTAAAGCAGCTGTCTTGGTTTTGAAAGACAGTTGTCTGCCAGGGAGAGCTGGAGCTTCCCTTGGAATGGAGAATGTCACCCACCTCCCCTCCAAATTATTATAATTTTGCAATTAGGGGCTGTCAAGCAATGATATGGGAATAGGAATAACAATTCTTTAATAGGAAAAAACAACAACAACACCACCAAAATACAAATGCAGTAGTACAAGGACAAGCAAGTAAGCAAAACAGAAGTCCTGGAAAAAAACACCCTGACAGAGTCAGGGATATGACCTGAAACTCTGTTAGTCAGGGTGTTGGAAGCAGTCCAAATAAATCCTA
>JAJEOU010002412.1:0-44740 GCA_021534815.1 Acrocephalus arundinaceus
GAGAGAGATATTATGGTGAAATGGGGGAACACGGGAACACAGGGGAGCATGAGAACACGGGAACACAGGACACGGGGGAACATGGAGAAACACGGGAACATGCGAATATGGGAACACGGGTGAACATGGGGGAACACGGGAACACGGGAACATGGGAATATGGGGGAGAGCAGAATATGGGATGTGGGATGTGGGATGTGGGATGTGGGGTCAGGGATGTGGGAAATGGGAACAGGGGACAGGGATGGGGGACGGAACGGGAAGAGAAAGGCACAGGAAAGGCTCCGTTATTCCAACGTTCTTCCTCTCTCAGCCCCGTTACCCTGATATCCCCGATATCCCGACATTCCCAGATCTATCCCGACATTCCCAGATTTATCCTCACCCCTGCAGCACTCAGGCTCCCCGGGAGCACCCCCTGGTACCCGTGGTAGGGCAGGAGCCGTGTCCCATACACCCCATATATCCCATATATCCCGGATATCCCGACATTCCCAGATCTATCCCGATATCCCATTAACCCTTTCCTCACCCCTGCGGCACTCAGGCTCCCCCGGGAGCACCCCCTGGTAGACGTGGTGGGGCAGGAGCCGTGTCCCATATACCCCATATATCCCACATATCCCACACACCCCATATATCCCGACATTCCCGATATCCCATTAACCCTTTCCTCACCCCTGCGGCACTCAGGCTCCCCTGGGAGCACCCCCTGGTAGACGTGGTAGGGCAGCAGCCGTGTCCCACATACCCCATACACCCCATATATCCCGGATATCCCGACATTCCCGACATTCCCAATATCCCGATATCCCGATTTCTCACCCCTGCGGCACTCGGGCTCCCCTGGGAGCACCCCCTGGTACCCGTGGTGGGGCAGCAGGTGTGTCCCATACCCTACATATCCCACATACCCCACATATCCCGGATATCCCGACATTCCCGACATTCCCGATATCCCATTAACCCTTTGCTCACCCCTGCGGCACTCAGGCTCCCCCGGGAGCACCCCCTGGTACCCGTGGTAGGGCAGGAGCCGTGTCCCACATATCCCAGATATCCCATACACCCCACACATCCCGATATTCCCGGATCTATCCTGACATTCCCAGATTTTTGCTCACCCCTGCGGCATTCCAGCTCCCCAGGAAGGACCCCCTGGTACCCGTGGTGGGGCAGGAGGCGGCGCAGGGCAGTGCCCGTACCCCACATATCCACACACCCCATATATCCCAGATATCCCGACATTCCCGACATTCCCGATATCCCATTAACCCTTTCCTCACCCCTGCGGCACTCGGGCTCCCCTGGGAGCACCCCCTGGTAGACGTGGTAGGGCAGGAGCCGTGTCCCATATATCCCACATACCCCACATACCCCACATACCCCACATATCCCGGATATCCCGACATTCCCGACATTCCCGATATCCCATTAACCCTTTGCTCACCCCTGTGGCACTCAGGCTCCCCTGGGAGCACCCCCTGGTACCCGTGGTAGGGCAGGAGCTGTGTCCCATATACCCCATATACCCCATATATCCCACATATCCCATATACCCCACACACCCCACATACCCCACATATCCCACATATCCCGACATTCCCAGATCTATCCCGATATCCCATTAACCCTTTCCTCACCCCTGCGGCACTCAGGCTCCCCTGGGAGCACCCCCTGGTAGACGTGGTAGGGCAGCAGCCGTGTCCCACATACCCCATACACCCCATATATCCCGGATATCCCGACATTCCCGACATTCCCAATATCCCGATATCCCGATTTCTCACCCCTACGACACTCGGGCTCCCCTGGGAGCACCCCCTGGTACCCGTGGTAGGGCAGGAGCCGTGTCCCACATATCCCATACACCCCACATATCCCATATATCCTGACATTCCTGGATTTATCCCGACATTCCCGACACTTCATTAACCCTTTCCTCACCCCTGCGGCACTCAGGCTCCCCTGGGAGCACCCCCTGGTAGACGTGGTAGGGCAGCAGCCGTGTCCCATATACCCCACATATCCCACATACCCCACGTATCCCGGATATCCTGACATTCCCGACATTCCCAATATCCCGATATCCCGATTTCTCACCCCTGCGGCACTCAGGCTCCCCCGGGAGCACCCCCTGGTAGACGTGGTAGGGCAGGAGCCGTGTCCCATACACCCCATATATCCCACACACCCCACATATCCCGGATATCCCGACATTCCCGACATTCCCAATACCCTGATATCCCGATTTCTCACCCCTACGACACTCTGGTTCTCCAGGAAGGACCCCCTGGTACTCGTGGTAGGGCAGGAGCCGTGTCCCATACCCCACACACCCCATATATCCCACACACCCCACACACCCCATACATCCCGACATTCCTAGATATCCCGATATCCCATTAACTCTTTCCTCACCCCTGCGGCACTCAGGCTCCCCCGGGAGCACCCCCTGGTAGACGTGGTAGGGCAGCAGGTGTGTCCCATACACCCCACATACCCCACATACCCCACATATCCCATATATCCCATATATCCCACACACCCCATACATCCCGACATTCCCGACATTCCCGGATCTATCCCGACATTTCATTAACCCTTTCCTCACCCCTGCGGCACTCAGGCTCCCCCGGGAGCACCCCCTGGTAGACGTGGTAGGGCAGCAGCCGTGTCCCATATACCCCATATACCCCACATATCCCACACACCCCACACACCCCACATATCCCGGATATCCCGACATTCCCGACATTCCCAATATCCCGACATCCCGATTTCTCACCCCTACGACACTCTGGTTCTCCAGGAAGGACCCCCTGGTAGACGTGGTAGGGCAGCAGGCGGCGCAGGGCGTCCCCCACGGAGCGGAAGGGGGTGCGGAACTCGGGGTGCAGCACCGAGCCCTGGTGCTTGTGCAGCTGCTCCAGGAGGCTGCGGGAGAATTCCCAAAATTCAGGGGGAAAGAATTCCCAAAATTCAGGGGGAGAATTCCCAAATTCAGGGAGAGAATTCCCAAAATTTGGGGGGAGAATTCTCAAAATTCAGGGGGGAATTCCCAAAATTTGGGGGGAGAATTCCCAAAATTCAGGGGGAGAATTCCCAAAATTCAGGGGGGAAAGAATTCCCAAAATTCAGGAGAGAATTCCCAAAATTCAGGAGAGAATTCCCAAAATTCAGGGGGAGAATTCCCAAAATTCAGGGGAGAGAATTCCCAAAATTCAGGGGGAGAATTCCCAAAATTCGGGGGGAGAATTCCCAAATTCAGGGGGAGAATTCCCAAATCCAGGGACACAATTCCCAAATTAGGGCAGAAACAGGGACAGAATTCCCAAATCCCAGCAAAAATAGGGACGGAATTCCCAAATTCTGGCACAAATACGGACGGAATTCCCAATTCAGGGACAGAATTCCCAAATTACGGCACAGACACGGAGAGAATTCCCAAATTAGGGCAGAAATAGGGAGAGAATTCCCAAATTCAGGGACAGGATTCCCAAATTTGGGGACAGAATTCCCGAATTACAGCACAGACAGGGACAGAATTCCCAAATTCTGGGACAGACAGGGACAGAATTCCCAAATTCTGGCACAAATACGGATGAAATTCCCAAATTCTGGCACAAATACGGAAAAAATTCCCAATTTTTGGTACAAACGGGGCCAGAATTCCCCACCCCAGTCGGAATTCCCGGCATTCCCGACATTCCCGACATTCCCAGTGCTCCCAGTGCTCCCAGTTCTCACCAGGCCTCCTTGCTGGGCTGCAGCACCGGCGGCTTCTTCAGGGCCAACTTCGCCTCCAGCTGGGGGAGCAAAATTGGGGTCAATTCCTGGGATTTGGGGAGAATTCCTGGGATTTTGGGAGAATTCCCAGGATTTGGGGTCAATTCCCGGGATTTGGGGTCAATTCCTGGGATTTTGGGGTGAATTCCCAGGATTTTGGAGTCAATTCCCGGAATTTGGGGAGAATTCCCGGGATTTGGGGTGAATTCCGGGGATTTGGGGGAAATTCCCGGGATTTGGGGTGAATTCCCAGGATTTTGGGGTCAATTCCCAGAATTTGGGGTGAATTCCCAGGATTTTGGGGTCAGTTCCCGGGATTTTGGGGAGAATTCCCGGGATTTGGGGAGAATTCCAGGGATTTGGGGAGAATTCCAGGGATTTGGGGTCAATTCCCGGGATTTTGGGGAGAATTCCCAGGATTTGGGGTGAATTCCAGGGATTTGGGGTCAGTTCCCGGGATTTTGGGGAGAATTCCCAGGATTTGGGGTGAATTCCAGGGATTTGGGGTCAGTTCCCGGGATTTAGGGAGAATTCTCAGATTTTGGGGTGAATTCCAGGGATTTGGGGTCAATTCCCGGGATTTGGGGAGAATTCCCAGGATTTTGGGGTCAGTTCCAGGGATTTTGGGGTGAATTCCCAGGATTTTGGGGAGAATTCCCAGGATTGTGGGGTGAATTCCAGGGATTTGGGGAGGATTCCAGGGATTTGGGGTCAGTTCCCGGGATTTGGGGTCAGTTCCCGGGATTTGGGGAGAATTCTCAGATTTTGGGGTGAATTCCAGGGATTTGGGGTCAATTCCCGGGATTTGGGGAGAATTCCCAGGATTTTGGGGTCAGTTCCCGGGATTTTGGGGTGAATTCCCAGGATTTTGGGGTCAGTTCCCGGGATTTTGGGGTGAATTCCCGGGATTTGGGGAGGATTCCCGGGATTTGGGGAGAATTCTCAGATTTTGGGGTGAATTCCAGGGATTTGGGGGAAATTCCCGGGATTTTGGGAGAATTCCAGGGATTTGGGATGGATTCCTGGGATTTTGGGGCAGATTCCCAGATTTGGGGTGAATTCCCAGGATTTTGGGAGAATTCCCAGATTTTGGGGTCAATTCCCAGATTTTGGGGTGAATTCCCAGATTTTGGGGTGAATTCCCAGATTTGGGGTCAATTCCCACATTTTGGGGAGAATTCCCAGATTTTGGGGAGAATTCCCAGATTTGGGGTGAATTCCCAGATTTTGGGGAGAATTCCTGGGATTTTGGGGAGAATTCCCAGATTTTGGGGCAGATTCCCAGATTTGGGGTGAATTCCCAGATTTTGGGGAGAATTCCCGGATTTTGGACTCACCATGGGCGGGGCCTGGGCGCCTTTCCCGCCCCCCGAGGGTTGGGGAGGGGCTTTGATCCCACCCGGCTTGGCCTGCGGAAAAACGGGAAAAAACCTTGGGAAAAACGGGAAAAAACCGGGAAAAATGGGAAAAAAGGGAAAAAAATGGGAAAAACGGGAAAAAAGGAAATAAATTGGGAAAAACGGGAAAAAACTGGAAAAAAAATGGGGATAAATTGGGAAAAAATGGGAAAAACTGGGAAAAAAAAGAGGAAAAAATTGGGAAAGAACTGGAAAAAAATGGGAAAAAATCGGGAAAAAATGGGAAAAAACTGGGAAAAACAGGGGAAAAAAGGAAATAAATTGGGAAAAACAGGAAAAAACTGGGAAAAAATGGGGATAAATTGGGAAAAAATGGGAAAAACTGGGAAAAAAATGGGAAAAAATCGGGAAAATGGGAAAAACAGGGAAAAATGGGGGAAAAAAAAGGAAAAATTTGGGAAAGAACTGGAAAAAAAATGGGAAAAATCCAGGAAATTCCCAGGGCTAGGAAAGGGAAGGGACCCCAAAGGGGAAAATCTGGGAAGTAAAAGTGGGAAAACTGAGAAAATTTTGGGAAAAGCAGCGGGAAAACGGCAAAATTAATGGGGAAAAGTGGGAAAAAAGGGGAAAAGTGGGAAAAAAGAGGAAAAGTGGGAAAAAAGGGGAAAAGTGGGAATTCAAGGGGGAGAGGGAAAAGAAGTGGGAAAATCTCGGGAAAAAGGGAAAATTTGGGGGATAAAGGGGGAAAAGTGGGAATTAAAGGGGAAAAAACTGGAATTAAAAGGGAAAAACGGGGATGGAAAGGGGAAAAGCTTGGAAATAAAAGTGGGAATGGGAATAAAGGGGAAATCCCAGAAATAAATCAGGGAAAAGCCCCGGGAATGGGAATAAAGGGAAATCCCAGAAATAAATCAGGAAATCCTGGGAATGGGAATAAAGGGAAATCCCAGAAATAAATCAGGAAATCCTGGGAATGGGAATAAAGGGAAATCCCAGAAATAAATCAGGAAATCCCAGGAATGGGAATAAAGGGAAATCCCAGAAATAAATCAGGAAATCCCAGGAATGGGAATAAAGGGAAATCCCAGAAATAAATCAGGAAATCCCGGGAATGGGAATAAAGGGAAATCCCAGAAATAAATCAGGAAATCCCAGGAATGGGAATAAAGGGAAATCCCAGAAATAAATCAGGAAATCCTGGGAATGGGAATAAAGGGAAATCCCAGAAATAAATCAGGAAATCCTGGGAATGGGAATAAAGGGAAATCCCAGAAATAAATCAGGAAATCCTGGGAATGGGAATAAAGGGAAATCCCAGAAATAAATCAGGAAATCCCAGGAATGGGAATAAAGGGAAATCCCAGAAATAACTGAGGAAATCCCGGGATAACGGGGGCGGGGCTGACCTGGCCGGGCTGTGGGGGAGGGGCCAGGCCGGCCCCGCCCTTCCCGGGGTTTCCCGGGGCTCCTTTCCCGCCGGGAGCGGCGCCGGCACCGCCCGGGAACGGCTTCGGATCCGCCGGGGCTGCGGCACCTGAGGGACAGAGGGGAAAAATGGGAATGGGAAATAATGGGGGAATAATGGGAATGGGAAATAATGGGAATGGGGAATAATGGGAATGGGAAATAATGGGGATGGGAATGGGAATGGGAAATAATGGGAATGGGAAATAATGGGGGAATAATGGGAATGGGAATGGGAAATAATGGGGATGGGAATGGGAATGGGAAATAATGGGAATGGGAAATAATGGGGAAATAATGGGAATGGGGAAATAATGGGAATGGGAATGGGGAAATAATGGGAATGGGAATGGGAAATAATGGGAATGGGAATGGGAAATAATGGGGAAATAATGGGAATGGAAATAATGGGAATGGGAAATAATGGGGGAAATAATGGGAATGGGAATGGGAAATAATGGGGAAATAATGGGAATGGGAATGGGAAATAATGGGAATGGGAATGGGAAATAATGGAATGGGAAATAATGGGGAAATAATGGGGGAATAATGGGAATGGGAAATAATGGGGAAATAATGGGGGAATAATGGGAATGGGAAATAATGGGAATGGGAATGGGAAATAATGGGAATGGGAAATAATGGGGAAATAATGGGAATGGGAATGGGAAATAATGGGAATGGGAAATAATGGGAATGGGAAATAATGGGAATGGGAATGGGAAATAATGGGAATGGGAAATAATGGGAATGGGAATGGGAAATAATGGGGAAATAATGGGAATGGGAAATAATGGGGATGGGAATGGGAAATAATGGGAATGGGAATGGGAAATAATGGGATGGGAATGGGGATGGGAAATAATGGGAATGGGAAATAATGGGGGAAATAATGGGAATGGGAATGGGAAATAATGGGGGAAATAATGGGAATGGGAATGGGAAATAATGGGGATGGGAATGGGAATGGAAAATAATGGGAATGGGAAATAATGGGGAAATAATGGGAAATAATGGGAATGGGAATGGGAAATAATGGGAATGGGAATGGGAAATAATGGGAATGGGAATGGGAAATAATGGGAATGGGAATGGGAAATAATGGGAATGGGAATGGGAAATAATGGGAATGGGAAATGGGAATGGGAATGGGAAATAATGGGGATAGGAATTGGGAATGGGAAATTGAGAAAATGGGAAAATGGGAAATTGGAAATATGGGAGTGGGAAAGTGGGAAAGTGATGGGAAAATAATGGGAAAATAATGGGAAAATGGGGAATTGGGAAATGGGGAAATGGGAAATGGGGAAATGAGAGTGGGAAAATAGGAATGGGAGAATGGGAAACTGGAAAAATGGGAATGGGAACAGGAACAGGAAAATGGGAATGGGAACGGGAGAATGGGGAAGTGGGAATGGGAATGGGAATGGGGAATGGGGAAATGGAAATGGGGAAATGGGGAAATGGGGAATGGGGAATGGGGAAATGGAAACAGAAATGGCACTGGGAAATGGGAACGGCACCGGGCACGGGGATTCTGGAATTCTGGGATGAGGGGGGCCAGGATTTTGGGATGTTGGGATATCGGAATATCGGGATATCGGGATGTTGGGACATCAGAATATCGGGATGTTGGGATATGAGGATACCAGGATGTTGGGATCTTGGGATACTGGGATATCAGGATATGGGATATCGGGATATGGGATATGGGATGTCGGGACATGGGGATATCGGGATATGGGATATCGGGATATGGGATACCGGGATATTGGGATATCAGGACCTTGGGATATGGGATATGGGATGTCAGGATGTCGGGATATGGGATGTTGGGATATGGGATATCGGGATATGGGATATTGGGATATCGGGATATGGGATATCGGGATATGGGACATCAGGGCCTCGGGATTAGGGACATGAGATACTGGGATATCGGGGTACCAGGACATTGGGATATGGGGATATCGGGATATTGGGATATGGGATGTCGGGATGTGGGATATCGGGACATGGGATATTGGGATATCGGATATCGGGATATTGGGATATGGGATATGGGATGTCGGGACATGGGATATGGGATATTGGGATATTGGGATATAAGATATAGGATATGGGATATCGGGATATCGGGATACAAGGACATTGGGATATGGGATATCGGGATATTGGGATATGGGATATAGGATATGGGATATCGGGATATGGGATATCGGGGTACCAGGACATTGGGATATGGGATATGAGATATCGGGATATTGGGATGTCAGGACATGGGATATGGGATATCGGGATATTGGGATATGGGATATGGGATATCGGGATATCGGGACATGGGGATATCGGGATGTCAGGACGTGGGGATATCGGGATGTCGGGACATGGGGATATCGGGATGTCGGGACATGGCGATATCGGGATATCGGGACATGGGGATATCGGGATGTCGGGACCTGGCGATATCGGGACCCGAGCACTCCGGACCCACCTGTGGCGCCGCCGGCACCGCCGGGGTTGGGGTTCCCCAGGGCCGGGCCGGGCGTGGCCGGAGCCGCCGGGGCCAGGGCGGGAGCGGCCGGAGGGGGGAACGGGGCCGGGCTGGCCGGGGGAGCCTTGGGCTGCAGCAGCAGCCCCTGGGGCACCTGGAAAATCCCAAAAACCCCAAAAACCCCATCAGGAACAGAGCAAAACCTCAAACATCCCATAGGGAATGGAGCAAAACCCCAAAAACCCTGAACATCCCATAGGGAACAGAACAAAAACCCCAAAGATCCCACAGGGAACAGAGCAAAACCCCAAAGATCCCACAGGGAACGGAACAAAACCCCAAAGATCCCACAGGGAACGGGGCCGGGCTGGCCGGGGGAGCCTTGGGCTGCAGCAACAGCCCCTGGGGCACCTGGAAAATCCCAAAATTGTGTCAGGGATGGAGAAAAAACCCCAAATATCCCATAGGGAACAGAGCAAAACCCCAAAGATCCCATAGGGAACGGAACAAAACCTAAAAACTCCGTCAGGAACCCCCAAAACCCCAAAGATCCCACAGGGAACAGGGCCGGGCTGGCCGGGGGAGCCTTGGGCTGCAGCAGCAGCCCCTGGGGCACCTGGAAAATCCCAAAATTGTGTCAGGAATGCAGAAAAAAACCCCAAAAATCCCCAAAACCCCGTCAGGAACGGCCCCAAAACCCAAAACCCCTGCCAGGAACGGAGCAAAACCTCAAACATCCCATAGAGAACCCCAAAAATCCCATCAGGAACGGAGCAAAACCCCAAAACCCCAAAACCCCACCAGGAATGGTGCAAAAACCCCAAAAACCCCAAAACCCCACCAGGAATGGTGCAAAAACCCCAAAACCCCAAAAATCCCCTCAGGAATGGCCCCAAAACCCCAAAACCCCAAAAATCCCATCAGGAACGGAGCAAAACCCCAAAACCCCAACAGGAACAACCCCAAAACCCCAAAAATCCCCTCAGGAATGGCCCCAAAACCCCAAAACCCCAAAAATCCCCTCAGGAACAGCCCCAAAACCCCAAATCCTGCCAGGAATGGCCCCAAAATCCCAAATCCAGCGGGATCCCAATCCAGGAACCTCCAAAAATCCCAAATACTGTCAGGAACAGCTGGGAATCCCAAAAATCCCAAATCCAGCAGGATCCAAAGCCTGAATTCCCAAAATTCCCAAAAATCCCAAATCCAGAGGGATCCAAACCTGAATTCCCCAAACCCCAAATCCTGAATTCCCAAAATCCCAAATCCAGCGGGATCCAAAGCCTGAATTCCCAAAAAATCCCAAAATCCCAAATCCAGAGGGATCCAAATCCTGAATTCCCCAAAAACCCCAAATCCTGAATTCCCAAAATCCCAAATCCAGCGGGATCCAAAGCCTGAATTCCCCAAAATTCCCCAAATCCCAAATCCAGCAGGATCCCAATCCATGAATCCCCAAATCCTGTCAGGAACAGCTGGGAATTCCCCAAAATCCCAAATCCAGCAGGATCCAGACCTGAATTCCCAAAAAATCCCAAAAACCCCAAATCCTGAGGGATCCAAATCCTGAATTCCCCAAATCCCAAATCCAGAGGGATCCCACTCTGGGAATCCCAAATCCAGCAGGATCCAAACCTGAATTCCCAAAAAATCCCAAAAATCCCAAATCCAGAGGGATCCAAAGCCTGAATTCCCCAAACCCCAAATCCTGAATTCCCAAAATCTCAAATCCAGCAGGATCCAAAGCCTGAATCCCCAAAAATTCCCAAAATCTCAAATCCAGAAGGATCCCACTCTGGGAATCCCAAAAACCCCAAATCCAGCAGAATCCAAACCTGAATTCCCAAAAAATCCCAAAAATCCCAAATCCAGAGGGATCCAAAGCCTGAATTCCCCAAAAATTCCCAAAATCTCAAATCCAGAGGGATCCAAACCTGAATTCCCAAAAATCCCAAATCCCGAATTCCCCAAATCCCAAACCAAGCAGGACCCAACCCCTCAATCCCCTGGCCGGGATTTGGGAAGGAATTTGGGATTTTTGGGAATTCCTGCTGGGATTTTTGGGAATTCCCGTTGGGATTTTTGGGAATTCCCGCTGGGATTTTTGGGAATTCCTGCTGGGATTTTTGGGAATTCCCGTTGGGATTTTTGGGAATTCCCGCTGGGATTTTTGGGAATTCCTGCTGGGATTTTTGGGAATTCCCGTTGGGATTTTTGGGAATTCCCATTGGGATTTTTGGGAATTCCTGCTGGGATTTTTGGGAATTCCCGTTGGGATTTTTGGGAATTCCTGCTGGGATTTTTGGGAATTCCTGCTGGGATTTTTGGGAATTCCCGCTGGGATTTTTGGGAATTCTCGTTGGGATTTCTGGGAATTCCTGTCAGGATTTTTGGGAATTCCCGTTGGGATTTTTGGGAATTCCTGCTGGGATTTCTGGGAATTCCTGCTGGGATTTTTGGGAATTCCTGCTGGGATTTTTGGGAATTCCTGCTGGGATTTTTGGGAATTCCTGCTGGGATTTTTGGGAATTCTCATTGGGATTTTTGGGAATTCCTGTCAGGATTTCTGGGAATTCCTGCTGGGATTTTCTGGAATTCCCGCTGGGATTTTTGGGAATTCCTGCTGGATTTCCTTGCTGGAACCTGTCCTGCCCAGGATTTCTGGGATTTTTTTGGGATATTTGGGATTTTTTGGGATTTTTAACCCTTTACCTGCTGGAACCTGTCCTGCCCGGGATTTCTGGAATTTTTTTTAATTTTTGGGGATATTTGGGATTTTTAACCCTTTACCTGCTGGAACCTGTCCTGGCCAGGATTTTTGGGATTATTTTGAATTTTGGGGGATATTTGGGATTTTTTGGATTATTTTGAATTTTTTGGGATTTTTTGGGATTTTTAACCCTTTACCTGCTGGAACCTGTCCTGTCTGGGATTTCTGGAATTTTTTGGAATATTTGTGACTTTTTTGGGGGATTTTTAACCCTTTACCTGCTGGAACCTGTCCTGCCCAGGATTTCTGGAATTTTTTTGGGGATATTTGGGATTTTTTGGGATTTTTAACCCTTTACCTGCTGGAACCTGTCCTGCCCAGGATTTCTGGAATTTTTTTGGGATATTTGGGATTTTTTCGGGATTTTTAACCCTTTACCTGCTGGAACCTGTCCTGCCCGGGATTTCTGGAATTTTTTTGAATTTTTTGGAGATATTTGGGAATTTTAACCCTTTACCTGCTGGAACCCGGCCTGGCCGGGATTTCTGGGATTTTTTTTAATTTTTGGGGCATATTTGGGAATTTTAACCCTTTACCTGCTGGAACCTGTCCTGCCCAGGATTTCTGGGATTTTTTTTAATTTTTGGGGATTTTTTTTGGATTTTTAACCCTTTACCTGCTGGAACGTGTCCTGGCTGGGATTTCTGGGATTTTTTGGGGATTATTTGGGATTTTTTTGGGATTTTTAACCCTTTACCTACTGGAACCTGTCCTGGGTGGAATTTTTGGAATTTTTTTGGGATTTTTAACCCTTTACCTGCTGGAACCTGTCCTGCCCGGGATTTCCGGGATTTTTTTGGGATATTTGGGATTTTTTTGGGATATTTGGGATTTTTTGGGGGATTTTTAACCCTTTACCTGCTGGAACCTGTCCTGCCCAGGATTTCTGGGATCTTTTTGGGATATTTGGGATTTTTTGGGCATTTTTAACCCTTTACCTACTGGAACCTGTCCTGGGTGGAATTTTTGGATTATTTTGGGATTTTTAACCCTTTACCTGCTGGAACCTGTCCTGCCCAGGATATTTTTGGATTATTTTGAATTTTTTAGGATTTTTTTTTGGATTTTTAACCCTTTACCTGCTGGAACCTGTCCTGCCCCTTGGCGCTGGCATTGCCGGGGCCGGGCAGGGCCGGGAAGGCTCCCGGGATCAACGGGAAACTCCGGGGATGCTCCGGGGGCAGCAGCGGCAGCGGGAACGGCTGGGACGGGCTCGGGGTCGGGGTTGGGGTTTGGGGCTCCGGGGGCTCCGGGAAGCCCGGGAAGAGCCCCGGGGGCGGCTCCGGGCGCGGCGGCTCCGAGGGCGGCCGGGAGAGCGGCCGGGACGGCGGCCGGGCCGGGAGCGGCGGCTGCGAGGGCGGCCGGGCCGGGATCTGGGAGATTTGGGGCATTTGGGATATCTGGGATGGGATTTGGGACGGGATTTGGGATGAGGGATCCCCCGGGGACGCTCCCGGGAGCTTCGGCTGCAACAGAAGGAGAGGAAAGCTCGGTTAGTGCGGGGAAAGCGCAGGGAAAAGCGGGGAAAAAATGGGAAAAAGCGGGAAAAAACGGGAAAAAGTGGGAAAAAAAGCGGGGAAAAAGGCAGGAAAAAGCGGGAAAAAAAGCGGGGAAAAAACGGGAAAAAAGCCAGGGAAAAAGCGGGAAAAAAGCCGGGGAAAAAGCGGGAAAAAAGTGGGAAAAAAGCGGGGAAAAAAAGCGGGAAAAAGCGGGAAAAAAGTGGGGAAAAAGCAGGAAAAAAGCAGGGAAAAAGCGGGAAAAAAAGCGGGAAAAAACCGGGAAAAAAAGCGGGGAAAAAGCGGGAAAAAAGCGGGAAAAAAGCGGGGAAAAAAGCGGGGAAAAAAGCGGGAAAAAAGCGGGGGGAAAAGCAGGAAAAAAAGCAGGGAAAAAAGCGGGGAAAAAGCGGGAAAAAAGCAGGGAAAAAGCGGGAAAAAAGCCGGGGAAAAAGCGGGAAAAAAGTGGGAAAAAAGCGGGGAAAAAAAGCGGGAAAAAGCGGGAAAAAAGTGGGGAAAAAGCAGGAAAAAAAGCGGGGAAAAAGCGGGAAAAAAACGGGGAAAAGTGGGAAAAACCAGGATGGAAAACTCCAAAATCCCAAATCCAGCCCGATCCTGTCCTTGGGGCAGGGTGGAGAAGGGAAAAATTGGGAAAATTTGGGAATTCCCAGCCTGGAAAACTCCCAAAATCCCAAATCCAGCCCGATCCCAGCCTCAGGGGAGGATGGAGAAGGGAAAAATTTGGGAATTCCTGGGATGGAAAACCCCAAATTCCCAAATCCAGCCCATCCGTCCTCGGGGCTGATGGAGAAGGAAAAATTTGGGAATTTCCACCGTGGGATTTTCTTCTCCTGCTGTTCCAGGTGTGGAATATTCCCAAAAAAAAAATTCCAGAGCCCTCCCGGATCCCAACCACAGCAGAAATTCAGATTTGAGGATTTGGGGTCAATCCCGGGGAGTTTGGGATCAATCCCAAGGATTTTGGGGTTGATCCCGAGGATTTGGGGGTCAATCCCAGGGATTTTGGGGCCAATCCTGGGGATTTTGGGGCCAATCCTGGGGATTTTGGGGCCAATCCCGGTTTTGGGGCCAATCCCGGGGATTTTGGGGTCAATTCTGGATTTTGGGATCAATCCCGGGGATTTTGGGATCAATCCTGGATTTTGGGGTCAATCCTGGGGATTTTGGGGCCAATCCCGGGGATTTTGGGATCAATCCCGGATTTTGGGATCAATCCTGGATTTTGGGGTCAATCCTGGGGATTTTGGGGTCAATCCCGGGGATTTTGGGATCAATCCCGGATTTTGGGGTCAATCTCGAGGATTTTGGGGTCAATCCCGGATTTTGGGGTCAATTCTGGGGATTTTGGGGCAGCAGCAGCAGCGGGGTCAGGATTAGTGAGCGCCAAGCGAGCGGAGCTGGAGCGGCTGAAAATGGGGCAGAAATTTGGGAATTTGGGGCAAAAATGGAACGGAATTTGGGGAAATTTCCAGGGAATTTGGGGCAAAAATGGAACGGAATTTGGGGAAATTTTGAGGGAATTTGGGGCAAAAATGGAACGGAATTTGGGGAAATTTCCAGGGAATTTGGGGCAAAAATGGAACGGAATTTGGGGAAATTTCCAGGGAATTTGGGAATTTGGGGCACAAATGGGCCAGAAAAAATCCCAGGATCCAGACGAAATTTGGGATATTAAAAAAAAGATCTGGAAAATCCTGGATTGGAGAAATTCCAGCAGATCCATGTGGGAATTGGGATCCGGGGTGGGATCAGGGCTGGGAAATTCCTGGATCTGCTGCAGGATCCCAGATTCCAACACCTGCATCCCAATTTTTCTGCCCCTGAATCCCAGATTTCCACGCCTGGATCCAAATTCTCCGGTTGGATCCCGGTTTTCCATGGCTGGATCCCAATTTTCCATGCCCAAATCCCAATTTTCTGCTTGAATCCCAATTTTCCATGCCCAAATCCCAATTTTCTGCTTGAATCCCAATTTTCCATGCCCAAATCCCAATTTTCTGCTTGGATCCCAATTTTCCATGCCCAAATCCTAATTTTCCATGCCTGGATCCCAATTTTCCATGCCTGGATCCCAATTTTCTACTTGGATCCCAATTTTCCGTGCCCAAATCCCAATTTTCCATGCCTGGATCCCAATTTTCCGTGCCCAAATCCCAATTTTCCTTGCCCAAATCCCAATTTTCTGCTTGAATCCCAGTTTTCCATGCCCAAATCCCAATTTTCCATGCCCAAACCCCAATTTTCCATGCCTGGATCCCAGTTTTCCGTGCCCAAATCCCAATTTTCTGCTTGGATCCCAATTTTCCATGCCCAAATCCCAATTTTCTGCCTGGATCCCAATTTTCCGTGCCCAAATCCCAATTTTCCATGCCCAAATCCCAATTTTCTGTGCCCAAATCCCAATTTTCCATGCCTGGATCCCAATTTTCCGTGCCCAAATCCCAATTTTCCATGCCCAAATCCCAATTTTCCATGCCCAAATCCCAATTTTCCGTGCCCAAATCCCAATTTTCCATGCCCAAATCCCAATTTTCTGTGCCCAAATCCCAATTTTCTGCTTTGATCCCAATTTTCCTTGCCTAAATCCCAATTTTCTACTTGAATCCAAATTTTCCATGCCCAAATCCCAATTTTCCTTGCCCAAATCCCAATTTTCTGCTTAGATCCCAATTTTCCGTGCCCAAATCCCAATTTTCCCCATTCCCACCGAGCTCCCAGCGCTCCCGGGCCGGATCCCACAGGGAAATTTGGGATTTGGGGAAGGAAAAACGGGAACTCAGCGCGGATTTGGGATCAGCCCAGGAATCCCAAAATTCATCCCCGGAATGCCGGGAACGCCCCGGCCCCGCCCTGACCAAAATCCATCGGGAAAGCTCAAAACCGGCGGGGGGGGGGCCGGAAAACCGGGAATTCCGAAATCCTGGGAATCCCCAAATTCCAGGAATCTCCAAATCCCAGAATCCTGGGAATTCTGGGAATCCTGGGAATCCACCAATGCTGGAAATCCCCGAATCCTGGGAATCTCCAGATCCCGGCAATCCCTAAATCTTGGGAATCCCCGAATCCAAGAAATTCATGAATCCAAGGAATCTCAGGAGTCCCCGAATCCTGGGAATCCAGGAATCCCCAAATTCCAGAAATCCCCAAACCCCCGGAATTCCCAAACCCCAGGAATTCCTGAACCCCTGGAATTCCTAAACTCCAGGAATTCCTGAGCCCTGGGAATTCCCAAACCCCGAAATTCCTGGACCCCCAGAATTCCCAAACTGTGGGAATTCCTGAACCCTTGGAATTCCTAAGCTCCAGGAATTCCTGAACTCCAGGAATTCCTAAACCCCTGGAACTCCCAAACCCCCAGAATTCCCAAACCCCCAGAATTCCCAAACTGTGGGAATTCCTGAACCCCTGGAACTCCCAAACCTCTGGAATTCCCAAACCCCTGGAATTCCCAAACCCCCAGAATACCCAAACCTCTGGAATTCCTGAACCCCCGGAATTCCCAAACTGTGGGAATTCCCAGTCCCCCCCAGCATTCCCAGTCCCCCTCGGCATTCCCAGTCCCCCCCAGCATTCCCAGTCCCCCCCGGCATTCCCAGTCCCCCCCGGCATTCCCAGTCCCTCCCGGCATTCCCGGTTCCCCCCCGGCATTCCCGGTCCCCCCCGGCATTCCCGGTTCCCCCCGGCATTCCCGGCGCCTCTCACCTGCTGCAGGAACATGGGGACGCCCTCCTGGCCCAGCAGGATTTTCTCGGGGCTGCCGGCGATGCCGGGGCTGGCCTGGGCCGGGATCGGCGCCGTCGCCGCCGTCGCCGCTGGTGCCGCCGTTCCCTGCGCGGCGCTCCCGGCTCCCGCCTCCGCCCCGGGGCTGCTCCCGGCGCCGGCGGCCGCCTGGATGCCCACGGCGGCTCCCAGCCCCTCGCCGGCGTTCAGCATGGCCACCGGGCTGGCCAGGGTCACGCCCTGGATCACCGTGGGCGCCGGCGCCGCCGCCGAGCCGGGGCTGGGCAGGGTCCCGGCCAACGACACCGGCATCTGGAAGAGCGCCGGCGCCGGCTGGCCCGGCTGCAGCTGGATGGGCGCCGCCGACAGGATGTGCGCCGTGCCCGCCGCGCCCGGCGACGCCAGCACCGGGCCCAGGTTCAGCTGCCCGGCCAGGTTTTGGTTGAGCAGCTGCGCCGGCAGCGCCGGGTTGGCCAAGAGCTGAGCGCCGGCGCCTTGACCGGCGATGATGTGAGCCTGGCCGGCGCCCGGCAGGATCTGCCCACCCACGTTGGCCGGCAGCGCCGACAGCGGCTGCGGCAGCGGCACGGCCGAGGCTCCGGCCAGCTGGCCCGGCAGCAGGAATTGGTTCTGGCCCTGGAATGGCTGCGCCGGGATGACGATGGAGCCGCCCTGGTTGAGCACGTGGACGCTCATGGACTTGCCCAGCGCCGGCGGCTGCGGCGGAGGAGGTTTGAAGACGTTGGGGGGGAAGCCCTGGAGCACCACGTTGGGCGCGGCCTTGCCGGCCATGAAGGTCAAGTTCTGCTGCGCCTTGGCCGGAGCCTCGCCGGGCAGCGCCAGCGCGCCGCCGGCGCCGAAGGGTTTGGGCGTGATCTGGTAGAGTTTCTGCTGCAGCACGCCGGCCGGTTTGGGCTGGATCGGCGTCGGCGTGCGGTGGATGATGACGTTGGGCGCCGGCACCAAGGAACCGCCCAGCCCCGAGGTGACGGTGAGCGGCTGCGCCGACGCCGCCGAAACGCCGCCGAACACCGAGCTGCCGTTCAGCGTGGTGGTGGCCACGGTGGGGAGGCTCTTCTGGATCACCAGCCCGGCTCCCTGCGCCGCCGCCGCCGCCGCCGCCTCGGGCTGGGCGATGTAACCGCCCACGGCCGCCACGGGCGCGGGTTTGGCCAGCAGCTGCGGCGCCGCCGGTTGGTTGATGGCCATCACCTGCTGGCCCACCACCTGGATGGGCCCCAGCCCCAGGGCGCCGCCGGGGCTGCCGTTGGGCAGGCCGGGCAGGTTGGGCAGCGGTTGGATGGTGACGTTGCCCAGCCCCACCTGCTGCAGGAAGGGCTGCACGCTGATGGCTTTGTTCACCACGTCCGGCGGCTGCACCAAGGCCTGCGGCGCCAGCACGGCCGGCGGCTGCAGCCCCAGCAGGTCGGCGCCGCCGGAGAAGATCTGCGGCGCGCCCTCGGCCGCCTGCACCACCGGCTGCAGCGCCGGCAGCTGGAAGGAGCCCAGGTCCAGCTCGGCCTCGGCCTCCAGCGTCTGCTCGGTGATGTTGGCCTCCTGCAGGCTCTGCTGGAGGATGTCGCACGGCTGCTCGGCGCCCGCGCCGGCGCCGCCCGGCGAGCCCAGGATGTCATCCTCCAGGAAGTCCAGGTCCACGCTGGCCGCCGGCTGGCTGGGCTCGGCGCTCAGCGGGTTCCCCGCCGCCTCCTGCCCGTGGAGCTGTGGGGATGGGGGCGGAGTCAGAGGGCGGCAGGGAGAGGTCTGGGGGTTTCAGGGGACATGGGGGGACCAGGGCAACCCAATGGGACCCAAGGGAACCCAACGGGATCCAACAGAGCTCAAAGGAACCCAGTGCGATCCAATGGAACTCAATGGAACTCAATGGAACCCAGTGGGATCCAATGGAACTCAATGGAACTCAATGGAACCCAGTGCGATCCAATGGAACTCAATGGAACTCAATGGAACCCAGTGCGATCCAATGGAACTCAATGGAACTCAATGGAACTCAGTGGGATCCAATGGAACTCAATGGAACCCAGTGGGATCCAACGGAACTCAATGGAACCCAATGGGATCCAATGGAACTCAAGGGAACTCAATGGAACCCAGTGGGATCCAATGGAGCTCAATGGAACTCAATGGAACCCAGTGGGATCCAACAGAACTCAATGGAACCCAGTGGGATCCAATGGAACTCAATGGAACTCAATGGAACCCAGTGGGATCCAACAGAACTCAATGGAACCCAGTGGGATCCAATGGAACTCAATGGAACCCAGTGGGATCCAATGGAACTCAATGGAACCCAGTGGGATCCAATGGAACTCAATGGAACCCAATGGAACCCAATGGAATCCAATGGAATCCAACGGAATCCAATGGAATCCAACGGAACCCAATGGAACCCAACGGATCCAATGGAACCCAATGGAATCCAATGGAATCCAATGGAATCCAATGGAATCCAATGGAACCCAACAGAATCCAATGGAATCCAACGGAATCCAATGGAACCCAATGGAATCCAATGGAATCCAATGGAATCCAATGGAACCCAACGGAACCCAATGAAATTCAATGGAACCCAATGGAATCCAATGGAACCCAGTGGAACCCAATGGAATCCAATGGAATCCAACGGAACCCAATGGAATCCAATGGAACCCAATGGAATCCAATGAAATCCAACGGAACCCAACGGAACCCAACGGAACCCAATGGAATCCAATGAAATCCAACGGAATCCAATGGAACCCAACGGAATCCAATGGAACCCAACAGAATCCAATGGAATCCAATGGAACCCAATGGAACCCAACGGAACCCAATGGAATCCAACGGAATCCCATGGAATTCCCCATTGAACTCCCCGTTTTTGGCCTCTCCGGCACCGAAATCCCGGAATTCCGGCGGTTTTCCCAGCCCGGGCACAGAACGGCAAAGAGGAATTGGGGGAAAAGCAAAGGAAAAATGGAAACCCCAACTGGGAGCTCCCGGATCCGGCGGGAAAGGGAATCCTTGAATCCGGAATTTTGGGATTGGGGGGCGGGGTTTGGCTTTGGCCAAGCTCAAAAGGACGGAAAAAATGAGGAAAAAAGGGAAAAATCGGGATTTTAGTGGGAAACAGGAAAAGCCAAACCCGAAGGAAAGGAAATGAGGGAAAAAGGGGAAAAAAGGGGAAAAAGGGGAAAAAAATGGGAAAAAAGGGAAAAAAGGGAAAAAAAATGGGAAAAAAGGGAAAAAAGGTGGAATTCCATTCAGGGCATCCCAAACCTTGGGGGAAAAGAGGGAAAAACGGGAATTGGGGCTGAAATTCCCAATTTCTTCCTGAGGAACTGGAAAAATTGGGATTGGGGGCTCAAATTCCCAATTTCTTCCCAATTTCCACCGCCTGCACCCGGGGGGCTCCGGAGGAACTGGGAGAAACTGGGAAAAACCGGGAGAAACCGGGAAAAACCGGGAAAAACTGGGAAAAAACGTGAGAAACCGGGAAAAAACGGGAGAAACTGGGAAAAACTGGGAGAAACTGGGAAAAACTGGGAGAAACTGGGAAAAAACGGGAGAAACTGGGAAAAACCGGGAGAAACTGGGAAAATCCGGGAGAAACTGGGAAAAAACGGGAGAAACCGGGAAAAAACGGGAGAAACCGGGAAAAAACGGGAGAAACTGGGAAAAACTGGGAGAAACTGGGAAAAACTGGGAGAAACTGGGAAAAACCGGGAGAAACTGGGAAAAACTGGGAGAAACTGGGAAAAACTGGGAGAAACTGGGAAAAACTGGGAGAAACTGGGAGAAACTGGGAAAAACTGGGAGAAACTGGGAGAAACTGGGAAAAACTGGGAGAAACTGGGAAAAACTGGGAGAAACTGGGAGAAACTGGGAAAAACTGGGAGAAACTGGGAAAAACTGGGAGAAACTGGGAAAAACCGGGAGAAACTGGGAAAAACTGGGAGAAACTGGGAAAAACTGGGAGAAACTGGGAAAAACCGGGAAAAACTGGGAAAAAACGGGAAAATCTGGGAGAAACTGGGAAAAACCGGGAGAAACTGGGAAAAACCGGGAGAAACTGGGAAAAACCGGGAGAAACTGGGAAAAACTGGGAAAAACTGGGAAAAACTGGGAAAAACTGGGAGAAACTGGGAAAAACTGGGAAAAAACGGGAGAAACTGGGAAAAAATGGGAGAAACTGGGAAAAACTGGGAAAATCCGGGAGAAACTGGGAAAAACTGGGAGAAACCGGGAAAAACTGGGAAAAACTGGGAAAAACTGGGAGAAACTGGGAAAAACTGGGAAAAACTGGGAGAAACTGGGAGAAACCGGGAAAAACCGGGAGAAACTGGGAAAAACTGGGAGAAACCGGGAAATTGGGAATTTCCCACCTCCAAATTGAATTTTGAGCCGTTTTCCCCAATTTCCCCAATTTCCCCAATTTTCCCAATTTTCCCAATTTTCCCAATTTTCGGCTCCTCCTTTTTCCCTTTTTCCCATTTTTTTGCCCATTTTTCATTTTTCCATCCCGGAACCGAATCCGGCCAGAAGAAAACGCGCGACGGGGTTGGAAAAAAACGGGAATTTTTCCCCCAAAATCCGAGGGGTTTTCCCGGGAATTTTTGGCTCTCGGGGCCGGGGCGGCGCCGGGAATTCCGGGGAAATTTGGGAATTTTCAGGGAAAAGGGGGATACCTACCCCAGCACCCTCAAAGAAGGCGCTGGCCGCATCTCCTGAGTTGTCCAGGAGATCGTCACTGTCAATCTGGAACAGAAACAGCGTTTACTGGGAATGGAGGGGAAAGGGGAAAGGGGAAAATGGGAAAAAAGGAATTTTTTACCATTCCTGGAGAAAAAATGAGGAAAATGGGGAAAAATACTGGGAAAGAATGGAGAAAATGGGGGAAAATGGGAGAGAAATGGGAGAAAAATGGGAAAAAAAAGGAATTTTTTACCATTCCTGGAGAAAAAATGAGGAAAATGGGGAAAAAGTTGGGAAAGAATGGAGAAAATGGGAGAAAATGGGGAAAAAAATTGGGAAAGAATGGAGAAAATGGAGGGAAAATGGGAGAGAAATGGGAGAAAAATGGGAAAAAAAGAAATTTTTTACCATTCTTGGAGAAAAACTGAGGAAAATGGGGAAAAAATTGGGAAAGAATGGAGAAAAAATGAGGAAAATGGGAGAGAAATGGGAGAAAAATGGGAAAAAAAAGAAATTTTTCCCATTTTTGGAGAAAAAATGAGGAAAATGGGAAAAAATTGGGAAAGAATTGAGGAAATGGGGGAAATGGGAGAAAATGGGGAAAAAAGGGAATTTTTTCCCATTCTTGGAGAAAAAATGAGGAAAATGGGGAAAAAATTGGGAAAGAATGGAGAAAATGGGGGAAAATGGGAGAAAAATGGGAAAAAAAAGGAATTTTTTCTCATTTTTGGGGAAAAAATGAGGAAAATGGGGAAAAAATTGGGAAGGAATGGAGAAAATGGGGGGAAATGGGAGAAAAATGGGAAAAAACGGGGAAAAAAGGAATTTTTTCCCATTTTTGGAGAAAAAATGAGGAAAATGGGGAAAAAATGGGAAAGAATGGAGAAAATGGGGGAAATGGGAGAAAACGGGAAAAAAACCCGAATTTTTTCTCATTTTTGGAGAAAAAAATTGGGAAAGAATGGAGAAAATGGGGGGAAATGGGGAAAAATGGGAGAAAATGGGAAAAAAATTTTTTTCTCATTCTTGGAGAAAAAAATTGGGAAAGAATGGAGAAAGTGGGGGGAAAATGGGAAAAAATGGGAAAAAAAGGGAAAAAAAGGAATTTTTTCCCATTTTTGGAGAAAAAAATTGGGAAAGAATGGAGAAAATGGGGGAAAATGGGAAAAGAAGGAATTTTTTCCCATTTTTGGAGAAAAAATGAGGAAAATGGGGAAAAAATTGGGAAAGAATGGAGAAAATGGGGGAAATGGGAGAAAAATGGGAAAAAAACCCGAATTTTTTCTCATTCTTGGAGAAAAAATGAGGAAAATGGGGAAAAAGTGAGACAGAATGGAGAAAATGGAGGGAAATGGGAGAAAATGGGAAAAAACGGGGAAAAAAAGAAATTTTTCCCATTTTTGGAGAAAAAAATGAGGAAAATGGGGAAAAAAATTGGGAAAAAATGGGGGGAAATGGGGAGAAAATGGGAGAAAAATGGGAGAAAACGGGAAAAAAAAAGGAATTTTTTCTCATTCTTGGAGAAAAAATGAGGAAAATGGGGAAAAAATTTGGGAAAGAATGGAGAAAAAATGAGAAAAATGGGAGAAAACGGGGGAAAAAAGGAATTTTTTCCCATTTTTGGAGAAAAAAATGAGGAAAATGGGGAAAAAAATTGGGAAAGAATGGAGAAAATGGGGGAAAATGGGGAAAAAATTGGGAAAGAATGGAGAAAATGGAGGGAAAATGTGAGAAAATGGGAAAAAAAGGAATTTTTTCTCATTCTTGGAGAAAAATGAGGAAAATGGGAAAAAAATTTGGAAAGAATGGAGAAAATGGGGGGAAATGGGAGAGAAATGGGAGAAAAATGGGGAAAAAAAGGAATTTTTTACCATTTTTGGGGGAAAAAATTGGGAAAGAATGGAGAAAATGGAGGGAAAATGGGAGAAAACGGGGAAAAAAAAGAATTTCTTCCCATTTTTGGAGAAAAAATGAGGAAAATGGGAAAAAAATTGGGAAGAATGGAGAAAATGGGGGGAAAATGGGGGGAAATGGGAAAAAATGGGAGAAAATGGGAAAAAAAAGGAATTTTTTCTCATTCTTGGAGAAGAAAATGGGGGGAAAATGGGAGAAAATGGGAAAAAATGGGAAAAAAAAGGAATTTTTTCCCATTTTTGGAGAAAAAATGAGGAAAATGGGGAAAAAAATTGGGAAAGAATGGAGAAAATGGGACAAAATGGGAGAGAAATGGGAAAAAAAAGGAATTTTTTCTCATTTTTGGGGAAAAAAATTGGGAAAGATTGGAGAAAATGGGGGGAAAATGGGAGAAAATGGGAAAAAAAAAGAAATTTTTCCCATTTTTGGAGAAAAAATGAGGAAAATGGGAAAAAATTGGGAAAGAATGGAGAAAATGGGGGGAAATGGGAGAAAATGGGAAAAAAAGGAATTTTTTCCCATTCTTGGAGAAAAAATGAGGAAAATGGGGAAAATGTGAGACAATGGAGAAAATGGAGGGAAATGGGAGAAAAATGGGAAAAAAAATGGGAGAAAAAAGGGGGGAAATGGGAAAAAAAGGGAAAATGGCAAAAAAATTCCATTCCCTCCCCATTTTTGGATAAAAAATGGAGGAAAAAATGGGGGAAATGGGGAAAAAATGGGGAAAATTCCCTTTTTCCTCATTTTTGGAGAAAAAAATGGAAAAAAATTCCTTTTCCTCCCCAGTTTTGGAGAAAAAAATGTGGGAAAATGGGGGGGGAAGGGCAAAATAGGAAAAATGTGGGAAAATTGGGGGGATGGAGAAATGGGAGAAGGGAAAATGGGAAAAATTGGGAAAATGGGAAAAATTGGGAAAATGGAAAAATTGGGAAAAAAAGAAGGGAAAATTTGGGAAAAACGGGAAAAAATTCCAGAAAAATCCGACCTGGGTGGAGCTCGTGGATGGAGAGAGCCGGGATTGATGGAAAATGGGGAATTTATGGAAAAATGGGGAAATTTATGGAAAAATGGGGAAATTTATGGAAAAATGGGGGATTTTAATGGAATAAAAGGGGGATTTTCATGGAAAAATGGGGAATTTTATGGAAAAAAGGGAATTTTCATGGAGTAAAGGGGAATTTAATGGAAAAATGGGAAATTTTGGGAAAAATGGGGAATTTTATGGAAAAATGGGGAATTTTAATGGAATAAAAGGGGGATTTTCATGGAAAAATGGGGAATTTTATGGAATAAAGGGGAATTTTCATGGAAAATGGGGAATTTTCATGGAAAAATGGGGAATTTTCATGGAATAAAGGGGAATTTTCATGGAATAAAGGGGGATTTTATGGAAAAAAGGGAATTTTCATGGAAAATTGGGGATTTTCATGGAATAAAGGGGAATTTAATGGAAAAAAGGGGAATTTTAATGGAAAAATGGGGAAATTTATGCAAAAATGGGGAATTTTATGGAAAAGTGGGGAATTTTAATGGAATAAAGGGGGATTTTCATGGAAAAAAAGGGAATTTTAATGGTATAAAAGGGGAATTTTAATGGAATAAAAGGAGGATTTTATGGAAAAATGGGGAATTTTATGGAAAAATGGGGAATTTTATGGAATAAAGGGGGATTTTCATGGAATAAAGGGGAATTTTAATGGAAAAATGGGGAATTTTAATGGAAAATGGGGAAATTTATGGAAAAATGGGGAATTTTATGGAAAATGGGGAGTTTTAATGGAATAAAGGGGAATTTTATGGAAAAATGGGGAATTTTATGGAAAAATGGGGAATTTTCATGGAATAAAGGGGGATTTTAATGGAAAAATGGGAAATTTTCATGGAAAAATGGGGAATTTTATGGAAAATGGGGAGTTTTAATGGAATAAAGGGGAATTTTATGGAAAAATGGGGAATTTTATGGAAAAATGGGGAATTTTCATGGAATAAAGGGGGATTTTAATGGAAAAAAGGGAATTTTAATGGAATAAAGGGGAATTTTAATGGAAAAATGGGAATTTTCATGGAATAAAGGGGGAATTTTATGGAATAAAGGGGAATTTTCATGGAATAAAGGGGGATTTTCATGGAAAAAAAGGAATTTTATGGAAAAATGGGGAATTTTATGGAATAAAGGGGGATTTTCATTGAATAAAGGGGAATTTTATGGGAAAAAAAGGGAATTTTCATGGAATAAACGGGAATTTTTATGGAAAAAAATGGGGAATTTTCATGGAAAAGAATGGGGAATTTTATGGAAAAATGGGGATTTTTATGGAATAAAGGGGGATTTTAATGGGAAAAATGGGGAATTTTCATGGAATAAAGGGGGATTTAATGGAAAAATGGGGAATTTTCATGGAGTAAAGGGGAATTTTCACGGAAAAATGGGGGAATTTCATGGAAAAAAATGGGAATTTTAATGGAATAAAGGGGATTTTTATGGAATAAAGGGGATTTTCATGGAAAAAACTGGGAATTTCCATGGCAAAGCAGGATCTGGGGGCTCGGGGCTCCCTCACCTTCTCGGATCCATGCAGGAAATCGTTCAGGGCCTGAGGGTCGCTGTGGGCAGAGAGAGGAGCAGAGGTCACTCAGGGAATCCCGGGAATTCCGGGAATTCTGGGAATTCCTCCCGGAGTTTGGGAGTTCCCAGGGGGTGGAGCCACCCCGGGGACTTTTCCCACAATTCTGGGGCCATTCCAGCCTTTTTGGGGGACGTTTCCCATTTTTTCCGAGACTTTTCCCACCCTTTGGGGACATTTCCCACTTTTCCAGGCCCTTCCCGTCACAATTCCCGTTTTTTTGGGGACATTTCCCGACATTTCCTGGACAATTCTCACCCTTTTTGGGCCATTCCCAGGAGAATTCCCATTTTTTGGGCTGTTCCCAGGAGAATTCCCATTTTTTGGGCCATTCCCAGGAGAATTCCCATTTTTTGGGCCATTCCCAGGAGAATTCCCATTTTTTTGGGGCCATTCCCAGGAGAATTCCCATTTTTTGGGCCATTCCCAGGAGAATTCCCAGGTTTTGGGCCATTTCCCAGGAGAATTCCCATTTTTTGGGCTGTTCCCAGGAGAATTCCCATTTTTTGGGCTGTTCCCAGGAGAATTCCCATTTTTTGGGCCGTTCCCAGGAGAATTCCCATTTTTTGGGCTGTTCCCAGGAGAATTCCCATTTTTTGGGCCGTTCCCAGGAGAATTCCCATTTTTTTTTGGGGTCATTCCCAGGAGAATTCCCATTTTTTGGGCCATTCCCAGGAGAATTCCCAGATTTTTTTGGGCCATTCCCAGGAGAATTCCCAGGTTTTGGGCCATTCCCAGGACAATTCCCAGATTTTTTTGGGCCATTCCCAGGAGAATTCTCTTTTTTTTGGGCCATTCCCAGGAGAATTCCCAGGGTTTTCTGGGTCATTCCCAGGATAATTCCCATTTTTTGGGCCATTTCCAGAAAAATTCCCATTTTTGGGGCCGTTTCCCCTCCATTTTTCCATTCCCATTTTCCATTTCCCATTCCCATTTCCCATTCCCATTTTTCCATCCCATTCCCATTTTTCCATCCCATTCCCATTTTTTCCATCCCATCCCATTCCCATTTTTCCGCCCCATTCCCATTTCCCATTCCCATTTTTTCCATTCCCATTTTCCCATTTCCCATTCCCATTTCCATCCCATTCCCATTTTTCCATCCCATTTTCCATTCCCATTTCCCATTCCCATTTTTTCCATTCCCATTCCCATCCCCATTCCCATTTCCCATTTTCCCATTTCCCATTTTCCCATTTCCCATTCCCATTTCCCATTTCCCATCCCCATTTTTTCCATTCCCATTTCCCATTTTTTCCATCCCATTCCATTTCCCATTTCTCATTCCCATTTTTCCACCCCATTCCCATTCCCATCCCATTCCCATTTCCCATTCCCATTTCCCATTCCCATTTCCCATCCCCATTCCCATTTTCCATTCCCATTTTTTCCATTCCCATTTCCCATTTTTTCCATCCCATTCCATTTCCCATTTCTCATTCTCATTTTTCCATCCCATTCCCATTTTTCCATCCCATTTCCCATTCCCATTTTTCCGCCCCATTCCCGTTTCCCATCCCATTCCCGTTGGGAATTCCGGGAATTCCGGCCTCACCAGATGACGTCTAACAGGCACCGGCCGTCTTCATCGTCCATGTCACCTGCAAGGAGAGCCCGCGTCACCTTCCGGGGAAAATCCAGGAAAAATCCTGGAAAATCCCGGAAAATCCGGGAAAATCCCGCGATTTTGGGGCCTTTCAGGGCCCTTTTCCCGCTTTTTTCCATGGAAACTCCAGAAAAACCCCTGGGATTTGGGAGCGTTTCAGATCCCTTCTCCTGCTTTTCCCACAGCGTCACTTTTTCCATAGAAAATGGAAAATTTTCCATGGAAAATTCAGGAAAATCCCAGGATTTTGGGGGCCTTTTGGGGCCCTTTTCCCACTTTTTTCCATGGAAAATCCCTGGGATTTTGGGGAGTTTCAGATCCCTTTTCCTGCTTTAGCCACAGCGTCACTTTTTCCATGGAAAATCCTGGGATTTCCTGGGATTTTGGGGCATTTTGGGGCCCTTTTCCCACTTTTTCCATGGAAAATCCTGGAATTTCCTGGGATTTGGGAGCATTTCAGGGCCCTTTTCCTGTTTTTTCCATGGAAAATCCTGGAATTTCCTGGGATTTGGGAGCATTTCGGGGCCCTTTTCCTGTTTTTCCCTCATTCCAGGCAGGGAAAACCGGGAAAATTTGGGAATGGATCCCAAATCCTCGGGTTTGGGGTTCAGGAGGGAATTCCAAGGAAAAGTGGGAAAAATGGGAAAAATCCCTCAGGGAATGGATTCCCAAAAATCCTCCAGGGAAGGGATTGATCCCAAAAATCCCCCAGGGATTGATCCCAAATTCCCTCTGGGATTGGATTCCCAAATTCCCCAGGGAAGGGATTGATCCCAAAAATCCCCAGGGATTGGATTGATCCCAAATTCCCCCAGGGATTGGATTGATCCCAAATTCCCTCTGGGAATGGATTCCCAAAATTCCCTCAGGGATTGGATTCCCAAATTCCCTCAGGGATTGATCCCAAATTCCCTCAGGGAAGGGATTGATCCCAAAAATTCCCTCAGGGAAGTGATTGATCCCAAAAACCCCTCAGGGGTTGGATTCCCAAATTCCCCCAGGGATTGATCCCAAATTCCCTCAGGGATTGATCCCAAATTCCCCCAGGGATTGATCCCAAATTCCCTCTGGGATTGATCCCAAAATTTCCTCAGGGAATGGATTGATCCCAAATTCCCTCTGGGATTGATCCCAAATTCCCTCAGGGATTGATCCGAAATTTCCTCAGGGATTGGATTGATCCCAAATTCCCTCAGGGATTGATCCCAAAATTTCCTCAGGGAATGGATTCCCAAATTCCCTCAGGGATTGATCCCAAAATTCCCTCTGGGAATGGATTCCCAAATTCCCTCAGGGAAGGGATTCCCAAAAATCCCCCAGGGAAGGGATTGATCCCAAATTCCCCCAGGGATTGATCCCAAATTCCCTCAGGGATTGATCCCAAATTCCCTCAGGGATTGATCCCAAATTCCCCAGGGATTGATCCCAAATTCCCCAGGGATTGATCCCAAATTCCCTCAGGGATTGATCCCAAATTCCCCCAGGGATTGATCCCAAATTCCCTCTGGGATTGATCCCAAATTCCCTCAGGGATTGATCCCAAATTCCCTCTGGGAATGAATTGATCCCCAAAATTCCCTTTTTTTTCTGGAATTCTTCATTAATCGGGATCACTTAATGAATCCCTTAGTCTGGTATCCAACCCATTAATTAATCCCAGATTTCCCGGCTCTGTTAATCAATATTGGACTTAATTAACCCATTCATCAATAACTGATCTAATTAATCACCAAATCCATTCATTAATCCAGAATTCTAATATCAAATCCATTCATTAATCCGAGATCTCACGGCTCTGTTAATCAATATTGGACTTAATTAACCCATTAATCAATAGCTGATCTAATTAATCACCAAATCCATTCATTAATCCAGAATTCTAATATCAAATCCATTCATTAATCCCAGATCTCACAGTTCTGTTAATCAATATCAGACCCAATTAACCCATTAATCAATAACTGATCTAATTAATCACCAAATCCATTCATTAATCCAGAATTCTAATATCAAATCCATTCATTAATCCCAGATCTCACAGCTCTGTTAATCAATATCGGACTTAATTAACCCATTAATCAATAGCTGATCTAATTAATCACCAAATCCATTCATTAATCCAGAATTCTAATATCAAATCCATTCATTAATCCCAGATCTCACAGCTCTGTTAATCAATATCGGACTTAATTAACCCATTAATCAATAGCTGATCTAATTAATCACCAAATCCATTCATTAATCCAGAATTCTAATATCAAATCCATTCATTAATCCCGGATCTCACAGCTCTGTTAATCAATATTGGACCCAATTAACCCATTCATCAATAACTGATCTAATTAATCACCAAATCCATTCATTAATCCACAATTCTAATAACCAATCCATTAATTAATCCCAGATCTCACAGCTCCATTGATCGATATTGGACCCAATTAACTCATTAATCAATAGCTGATCTAATTAATCACCAAATCCATTCATTAATCCCGGATCTCACAGCTCTGTTAATCAATATTGGACTTAATTAACCCATTAATCAATAACTGATCTAATTAATCACCAAATCCATTCATTAATCCAGAATTCTAATATCAAATCCATTCATTAATCCAGAATTCTAATATCCAACCCATTAATTAATCCCAGATCTCACAGCTCCATTGATCGATATTGGACCCAATTAACCCATTAATCAATAGCTGATCTAATTAATCACCAAATCCATTCATTAATCCACAATTCTAATATCAAATCCATTCATTAATCCCGGATCTCACAGCTCTGTTAATCAATATCGGACCCAATTAACCCATTCATCAATAACTGATCTAATTAATCACCAAATCCATTCATTAATCCACAATTCTAATATCCAATCCATTCATTAATCCCGGATCTCAGGGCTCTGTTAATCAATATTGGACCCAATTAACCCATTAATCAATAACTGATCAATCACCAATAGAAATGAATGCACTAATTAATGTCAGAATTAACGGCTCCATTGATCAATCCTGAACGTCATTAATCATTAATCAATAGCTGATCTAATTAATCACTGAAACCAAAAATTAATGCACTAATTAATGTCAGAATTAACGGCTCCATTGATCAATATTGAACCTCATTGATCATTAATCAATAGCTGACCTAATTAATCACCAATACCCCACTGATTGATGAATTCATTATCTAATAAAACCAGGACTCAATTAATACCGGGGTTAATTAAACACCAAAGGCAGCCAATTAATTAATCACCCAATCAAGTTATTAATCAAACACCCAGGAAATTGTTAATAATCATTAATTAAACACCTCCTAATTAACCAACAGATAATCAATTCATTGATCCAATACCCGATCAAACGGCTCGTTAATCAAATATTGATCAGTGATTAATCAAACATTGATCAGTCATTAATCCAATATTGATCAGTCATTAATCAAACATTGATCAGTCATTAATCAAACATTGATCAGTCATTAATCCAATATTGATCAGTCATTAATCAAACATTGATCAGTCATTAATCAAACACTGACCAATCATTAATCCAACATTGATCAATCATTAATCAAACATTGATCAGTCATTAATCCAATATTGATCAGTCATTAATCAAACATTGATCAGCCATTAATCCAATATTGATCAGTCATTAATCAAACACTGATCAGCCATTAATCCAATATTGATCAGTCATTAATCAAACACTAATCAGTCATTAATCCAACATTGATCAATCATTAATCAAACACTGAGAGGAGCGGTTCAATCATTAATTGACTCATTAACGGGGCAATCAATCAGTTCATTGATCAGTTCATTGATCAGTTCATTGATCAGTTCATCGATCAGTTCATTGATCAGTTCATTGATCAGTTAATTGATCAGTTCATTGATCAGTTCATTGATCAGTTCATTGATCAGTTCATTGATCAGTTCATCGATCAGTTCATTGAGCAGTTAATTAATCCTGACGAGCTGGGCTGATCAATGGGACATGGTGGATCTCAAATCGATCCCCAGACACTGATCGGTTATCGATTATCGATTATTGGTTATTGATTATCGATTATTGATTATTGGTTATAGATTATCGGTGCTCCCCACGGGCCGGGATCCTCACGGGAGGGGAAAGAAATTCCTGAGCCTGGCCTGGAAAATCCAATCCCAGTTCAGAATAAACCAAATCCCAGTTCAGAATAAATCCAATCCCAGTTCAGAATAAATCCAATCCCAGTTCAGAATAAATCCAATCCCAGTTCAGAATAAATCCAATCCCAGTTCAGAATAAATCCAATCCCAGTTCAGAATAAATCCAATCCCAGTTCAGAGAATCCAATCCCAGTTCAGAGAATCCAATCCCAGTTCAGAATAAATCCAATCCCAGTTCAGAATAAATCCAATCCCAGTTCAGAATAAATCCAATCCCAGTTCAGAGAATCCAATCCCAGTTCAGAGAATCCAATCCCAGTTCAGAATAAATCCAATCCCAGTTCAGAATAAATCCAATCCCAGTTCAGAATAAATCCAATCCCAGTTCAGAATAAATCCAATCCCAGTTCAGAATAAATCCAATCCCAGTTCAGAATAAATCCAATCCCAGTTCAGAATAAATCCAATCCCAGTTCAGAATAAATCCAATCCCAGTTCAGAATAAATCCAATCCCAGTTCAGAGAATCCAATCCCAGTTCAGAATAAATCCAATCCCAGTTCAGAGAATCCAATCCCAGTTCAGAATAAATCCAATCCCAGTTCAGAATAAATCCAATCCCAGTTCAGAGAATCCAATCCCAGTTCAGAATAAATCCAATCCCAGTTCAGAATAAATCCATTCCCAGTTCAGAATAAATCCAATCCCAGTTCAGAATAAATCCAATCCCAGTTCAGAATAAATCCAATCCCAGTTCAGAATAAATCCAATCCCAGTTCAGAGAATCCAATCCCAGTTCAGAATAAATCCAATCCCAGTTCAGAATAAATCCATTCCCAGTTCAGAATAAATCCAATCCCAGTTCAGAGAATCCAATCCCAGTTCAGAATAAATCCAATCCCAGTTCAGAATAAATCCAATCCCAGTTCAGAATAAATCCAATCCCAGTTCAGAATAAATCCAATCCCAGTTCAGAATAAATCCAATCCCAGTTCAGAATAAATCCAATCCCAGTTCAGAGAATCCAATCCCAGTTCAGAATAAATCCAATCCCAGTTCAGAATAAACCAAATCCCAGTTCAGAATAAATCCAATCCCAGTTCAGAATAAATCCAACCCCAGTTCAGAGAATCCAATCCCAGTTTGGAATTCCCAGTTCAGAATTCCCAGTTTGGAATTCCCAGTTCGGAATTCCCAGTTTGGAATTCCCAGTTCGGAATTCCCAGTTTGGAATTCCCCATTCCCAGTTTGGAATTCCCCATTCCCAGTTTGGAATTCTCCATTCCCAGTTTGGAATTCCCCATTCCCAGTCCGGAATTCCCCATTCCCAGTTTGGAATTCCCCATTCCCAGTTTGGAATTTCCAATTCCCAGTCTGGAATTTCCCATTCCCAGTTTGGAATTCCCCATTCCCAGTCCAGAATTCCCCATTCCCAGTTTGGAATTCCCAGTTTGGAATTCCCCATTCCCAGTTTGGAATTCCCCATTCCCAGTTTGGAATTCCCCATTCCCAGTTTGGAATTCCCCAATCCCGCGGGAAACGGCCCCGGAATTCCCGGGATCGGAGTCGGGCGGAGCAGGGAACGGGAGCGGGAGCTACTCCAGGGATACTCCAGGGATACTCCAGGGATACTCCGGGGATACTCCGGGGATACTCCAGGGATACTCCGGGGATACTCCGGGAATACTCCAGGGATACTCCGGGGATACTCCGGGAATACTCCAGGGATACTCCGGGAATACTCCAGGGATACTCCGGGGATACTCCGGGGATACTCCGGGAATACTCCAGGGATACTCCGGGGATACTCCAGGGATACTCCGGGAATACTCCGGGGATACTCCGGGAATACTCCAGGGATACTCCGGGGATACTCCAGGGATACTCCGGGGATACTCCGGGAATACTCCAGGGATACTCCGGGGATACTCCAGGGGTACTCCAGGGATACTCTGGGGATACTCCGGGGATACTCCAGGGATACTCTGGGGATACTCCAGGGATACTCCCATGATCCTCGGAGCCTCACTCCCGGTGTCCAGCCCTGTACTCGGGGGTTACTCAGGGGATACTCCGGGGATATTCCAGGCTGGATTCCCAGTGCCCAGCCCCATACTCAGGGGATACTCAGGGGATACTCAGGGGTTACTCCAGGCTGGAATTCCAGCCGCAAACTCCTACTGAGGAGTTACACACAGCACAGATCCCACTCCAGCCCCGTACTCTGGGGATACTCAGGGGATACTCCAGGGGTACTCAGGGGATACTCCGGGCTTGACCTCTGACCTCTCCCCCAGGGGATACTCCAGGACCTGGAGCTCGAACGCTGGGGATACTCCAGGGATACTCCAGGGATACTCCAGGGATACTCCAGGGATACTCCAGGGATACTCCGAGCCTCATTCTCAGTGTCCAGCCCTGGACTCTGGGGATACTCTGGGGATACTCCGGGGATACTCCGGGGATACTCTGAGCCTCATTCTCAGTGTCCAGCCCTGGACTCTGGGGATACTCAGAGGATACTCAGGGGATACTCCAGGGATACTCTGAGCCTCATTTTCAGTGTCCAGCCACATACTCTGGGGATACTCAGGGGATACTCAGGGGATACTTCAGGGATACTCCGGGGATACTCTGGGGATACGCCGAGCCTCATTCTCAGTGTCCAGCCACATACTCTGGGGATACTCAGGGGATACTCAGGGGATACTCCAGGGTTACTCTGAGCCTCATTCTCAGTGTCCAGCCCTGGACTCTGGGGATACTCCAGGGATACTCAGGGGTTACTCCAGGGTCACTCCGGGGTCACTCCCGGTTCCTCCTCCTCTCTCCCCCGTTACTCCGAGGATTCTCCAGGACGCAATTCCAGCCCCGGAATTCCCAGAATTCCCCGAACGCCCCCGGCTGTGCCTCAGTTTCCCTCCGGAGCGAAGTGACCTCGGAATTCCCAAAAATCCCCGGAATTCCCAAAGAACCGAACCCCTGGGATCCGGGAATTGGGGACACCTCAGAATTCCCAAAAAATCTCCCCAAACCTCCGGAATTCCCAAAGAACCGAACCCCTGGGGTCCTGGAATTCCCAAATTCCCTGGGAATTGCAGAATTCCATGGGAACTCCCAGGCAGGGATCCTGACCCCGCAATGAGCTCGGGACACACCCGGGACACCTCAGAATTCCCAAAAAAACCCCCAAAACCTCCGGAATTCCCAAAGAACCGAACCCCTGGGATCCGGAAATTGGGGACACCTCAGGATTCCCAAAAAACCAAACCTCTGGAATTTGGGAATTCCTGGATTCCCTGGGAAGATCCCAGAATTCCCAGATTCCCGGGGATCCCCACAATGAGCTCGGGACACACCGAGAACACCTCAGAATTCCCAAAAAAACCCCCAAAACCTCTGGAATTCCCAAAGAACCGAACCCCTGGGATGTGGGAATTCCTGGATTCCCTGGGAAGATCCCGGAATTCCCGGAATTCCCAGATCCCGAGGGATCCCTGCAATGAGCTCGGGACACACCGGGGACACTCGAGCGCTGTTTATTCGCACACGGGGAAATTCCCGGGAATTGGGGGGAATTCCCGGGATTTGGGGGAAATTCCCGGGATTTGGGGGAAATTCCTGGGATTTGGGGAAATTCCTGGGATTTGGGGGGAATTCCCGGGATTTGGGGGGAAATTCCCGGGATTTGGGGGAAATTCCTGGGATTTGGGGAAATTCCTGGGATTTGGGGGGAATTCCCGGGATTTGGGGGGAATTCCCAGGATTTGGGGAAATTCCTGGGATTTGGGGGGAATTCCTGGGATTTGGGGGGAATTCCCGGGATTTGGGGGGAAATTCCCGGGATTTGGGGGAAATTCCTGGGATTTGGGGTGAATTCCCAGGATTTTGGGGAAATTCTCAGGATTTGGGGAAATTCCCGGGATTTGGGGGGAATTCCTGGGATTTGGGGAAATCTGGGAATGAGGGGCAGGAGAGCCCCAAAGCTGAGCCGGGCATGGCAGGGGAGGGGGAGGAGGAAGATGAAGGAGAAAGAGAAAGAAGAAAATGAGGAAGAGCAGAGGAAGAGGAGGAAGAAGAGGAGGAAGAGGAGGAAGAGGAGGAAGAGGAGGAGGAAGAGCAGAGGAAGAGCAAAGGAAGAAGAGGAGGAAGAGGAGGAAGAGGAGGAGGACAAGGAAGAGCAGACGAAGAAGAGGAGGAAGAGGAAAAAAGGAGGAAGAAGAAAAAGAGGAGGAGGAGGGACAGGAGAAAGAAGAAGAAGAAGAGGAAGAAGAGAAGGAAGAAGAGAAGGAGGAAGAGGAGGAAGAGCAGGAAGAGGAGGAAGAGGAGGGAGAGGAGGGAGAGAAGGAAGAGGAGGAAGAGGAGGAAGAGGAGGAAGAGGAGGAAGAGGAGGACAAAAGGAGGAGGAGGAGGATGAGGAAGGTCACAGGCACAGAGCCAGAGCCGGGACATTCCCAAGGCAGCTCCTGAGGAAGAGGAGGAGGAGGAGGAAGAGGAGGATGAGGAGGAGGAGGAGGAGGAGGAGGAGGAGGAGGAGGATGAGGATGAGGAGGACGAGGAGGATGAGGAGGATGAGGAAGATGAGGAAGGGCTGCAGCAGCAGGACCAGCAGTAGGAAGAGGAGGGGTAGAGCGAAAGAGGAGGAATAGCAGGAGGAAGATGAGGAAGAGGAGGCAGAGCAGAGCAGGAGGAAGAGGCAGAGGAGGAAGATGAGGAAGAAGAGGAGGATGAGGACGACGAGGACGAGGAAGAGCTGCAGCAGCAGCAGGAGGAGGAGGAGGAGAGGAGGAAGATGAGGAAGCGCAGAGCAGGAGGAAGATGAGGAGGAAGAGGAGGAAGAGGAGGAAGAGGAGACAGAGCAGAGCAGGAAGAGCAGGAAGATGAGGAGGAAGATGAGGAGGAGGAAGAGCAGGAAGAGCAGCAGCAGGAGGAGGAGGAGGAGGAAGATGAGGAAGAGCAGGCAGAGCAGGAGGAGGATGAGGAGGAGTAGAGGAAGATGAGGAAGAGGAGGCAGAGCAGAGCAGAAAGATGAGGAAGATGAGAAGGAAGATGAGGAAGAGGAGGATGAGGAGGAAGAGCCGCAGCACCAACAGCAAAAGGATGAGGAGGAAGAAGAGCAGAGGAAGAAGAGCAGAGCAGGAGGAAGAAGAGGAGGAAAAGGAGACAGAGCAGAGCAGGAAGATGAAGATGAGGAGGAAGAGGAGGATGAGGAGGACGAGGAAGAGCCGCACCAGCACCAACAGCAGCAGCAGGAGGAGGAGGAAGAAGAGGAGGAAGAGGAGGCAGAGCAGGAAGATGAAGATGAGGAAGAGGAGGAGGCAGAGCAGGGCAGGAAGATGAGGAAGAGGAGGAGGAGGAGGCAGAGAAGGGCAGGAAGATGAGGAGGAGGAAGATGAAGAAGAGGAGGAAGAGGAGGAGGAGGAGGCAAATGCAGGGCAGGAAGATGAGGAGGAGGAGGAAGAGGAGGAAGAGCAGAGGAAGAAGAGCAGAGCAGGAGGAAGAAGAGGAGGAAGAGGAGGCAGTGCAGGAAGATGAAGATGAGGAAGAGGAGGAGGCAGAGCAGGGCAGGAAGATGAGGAGGAGGAAGATGAAGATGAGGAGGAAGAGGAGGAGGAGGAGGCAGAGCAGGAAGATGAAGATGAGGAAGATGAGGAAGAGGAGGCAGAGCAGGGCAGGAAGATGAGGAGGAGGAAGACGAAGATGAGGAGGAAGAGGAGGAAGAGGAGGCAGGACAGGAAGATGAAGATGAGGAAGAGGAGGCAGAGCAGGGCAGGAAGATGAGGAGGAGGAAGACGAAGAAGAGGAAGAGGAGGATGATGAGGATGAGGAAGAGCCGCAGCCGCAGCAGCAGGAGGAGGAGGAGGAGGAGGAGGCGGCCGAGGCCGAAGGCCCCACCCCGCGCCCCCCCCGCCCCCCCCGCCCTCGGGCCCGTTCGGATCCGTTCGGAGCCGTTCGGAGCCGGGGGGGGGAGGGGCCCCGCCCCCCCTTCCCGGTGGCGCGGGGCGCGCGGGGGAGGGCGCGCCGGGCCCGGGGGGGGTTCCCGGCGGGGGGGGGAGGGGCGCGGCCGCGCTGTCGCCGCCGCTGTCGCGACAGAGCCGCGATTTGGGGCGATTTCGCCGCTTTTTTGTGGCGGACTCACCGTGAGGCCTGAGCGGCGCCCGGCGCGGGGTCTCCCAGGCGCCCCCGCACGGGCGCCGCCGCCAGGACCCCGCCGGGCCCCGCCGCTTAGGGGTTCGCGGCGCTGCCTGATCGCGGCCGCCTCTCCGCCGCCGCTCGGCGGGACCACGGCCGGGCACGGACGGCACCGGGAGGGGAGCGGAGGGTACCGGGGGGTTTAACGGGAACCCCCCCGGCTTCAGCGGCCCCCCCCAGAAAGGCACGGAGCGGAATTCATTAGCATAAACCGCGCCCCCGGACAGGCATTAGAATAGACACGCCCCCGCGCTGCCGCCTCAGCGGCCAAGCCCCCCCTCGAGGGACCCTCATTAGCATAAACCACGCCCAGCAGGGCGGAATTAACATAAACCGCGCCCATCGAGGGTAGACGAACATAAACCGCGCCCAGGAGCTGTGGATTAGCGTAAACCACGCCCAGCACGGTGTAGATTTGCATAAAGCACACCTGTAATGCTCTTTATTAACATAAACCGGGCCCAGGAGCTGCGGATTAGCGTAAACCACGCCTGCAATGCTCTTTAGTAGCATAAACCACGCCCAGGAGCTGCGGATTAGCATAAACCACGCCCAGCACGGTGTAGATTTGTATAAACCACACCTGTAATGCTCTTTATTTGCATAAACCGGGCCCAGGAGCTGCGGATTAGCGTAAACCACGCCCAGCACGGTGTAGATTTGCATAAACCACACCTGTAATGCTCTTTATTTGCATAAACCGGGCCCAGGAGCTGTGGATTAGCATAAACCACGCCCCCAACGCGCTTTATTAGCATAAACCGCGCCCAGGAGCTGCGGATTAGCATAAACCACGCCTGCAACACTCTTTATTTGCATAAATCACGCCTGCAATACTCCTTATGGAAAAGGAAAATTGGAATTTCCCGGTTTGGGAGAAGGAAATTTGGGAATTCCGGTGTTGGAAAAGCGGATTTGGAAATTCCTGTTTGGGAGGAAATTTGACCTGGTTGGGAAAGGAAATTTGGAATTCCTGGTTTGGAAAGGGAAAATTGGAATTGCCTTGGTTGGATAAAGGGAAAAATTCTGGGAATCCCTGGTTTTGAGGAGCAAGCCAGGCGTGATACGAAGGTTGGGAATTCCTGTTGGTGAGAACGAAAGGAAGCGAAATTTTTAGGGAATTAACCTGGTTGGAGAAGGAAATTGGGGAATCATTGGGGGGAGGATTAGGGAATTCCAGGTTAGGAGAAAAGGATTTGGAAATCGGTGAAAGAGGGATAATTTTTGGGATCCTGGTGGAAGGGAATATTTTGGGAAGTCCTGGTATGGGAGAAGGAAATTGAATTCCTGGTTGGGAATTTGGGTCTGGTTGGGAAAGGGGAAATTTTGGGAATTCACTGGTTGGAAAAGGTGAAAAATTTGGGAATTCCTCGTAGGATTGGGAAGAAGGGAAAAAAATTGGAATTCCTGGTTTGGGGAGAATGCGAATATGAGGAGAGTGAATATAATCCCCTGAGTTTGGGAAAAGGGAAAATTTGGGAAATTCCGCGGGCAGTAACATTGGATCCGGTGTATGAGCAAAATTTTTGGGAATTCCCTTGGAGAAAGGGGAATTTGGAGAAATCCGTGAGAAGGGAAATTTTGGGAATTCCTGGTTTGGGGAGAAAGCGAAATTTTGGGAATATCCCGTTTGGAAAAGCGAAAATTGTTGGGAAGTTCCGGTCTGGGAAGAACGGGAAATTTTGGGAATTCCCTGGGTTGGGAAAAAGGGAAAATTTGGGAATTCCTGGGTTGGCGAAAGGGAAATTTTTGGGATTCCTGGTCCTGGAGAGAAGAAAATGGGAATTCCCCGGTTTGGGAAAAAGGGAAAATTTGGGGAATTCTCCGTGTGAGCCGGAACACGGAAATTTTGGAATTCCCAGTTTGGGGGAATGGAAAATTTTGGGAATTCCCAGTTTGGGGAAAGGGAAATTTTGGGAATTCCAGTTTGGGGAACAGGGAAAATTTGGGAATTCCTGGTTGGAAAGGGAAATTGGGGAATTCTGGTTGGGGAGAGGGAAATTTTGGGAATCCTAGGTTGGAAAAGGGAAAATTTTGGGAAATTCCTGTGTTTTGGGAGAAAGGGAAAATTTTTGGGGAAATTCTGTTTGGGGGGACGGAATTTTGGGAATTCCTGGTTGGGGAAAGGGAAATTTTGGGAATTCCTGGTTGGGGAGAAGGGAAATTTTGGGAATTCCTGGTTTGGGAAAAGGGAAATTTTGGGAATTCCTGGTTTGGGGAAGAAGGGAAATTTTGGGAATTCCTGGTTTGGGAGAAGGGAAATTTTGGGAATTCCTGGTTGGGGAAAGGGAAATTTTGGGAATTCCTCGGTTTGGAGGAAGAAGGGAAAATTTTGGGAATTCCTGGTTTGGGAGAAGGGAAATTTTGGGAATTCCTGGTTGGAAAAGGGAAATTTTGGGAATTCCTGGTTGGGGAAGGGAAAATTTGGGAATTCCTGGTTGGAAAAGGAAATTTTGGGAATTCCTGGTTTGGGAGAAGGGAAAATTTGGGAATTCCTGGTTTGGGAAAGGGAAAATTTGGGAATTCCTGGTTGGAAAAGGGAAATTTTGGGAATTCCTGGTTTGGGAGAAGGAAAATTTGGGAATTCCTGGTTGGAAAAGGGAAATTTTGGGAATTCCTGGTCTGGGAGAAGGGAAAATTTGGGAATTCCTGGTCCAGGAGAAAGGAAATTTGGGAATTTCTGGTTGGGGAGAAGGGAAATTTTGGGAATTCCTGGTTTGGGAGAAGTGAAAATGGGAATTCCTGGTTTGGGAAAAGGGAAAATTTGGGAATTCCTGGTTGGGGAGAAGGGAAATTTTGGGAATTCCTGGTTGGAAAAGGGAAATTTTGGGATATTCCTCGGTTGGAGAAAAGGGAATTTTGGGAATTCCGGTTTGGGAGAAAGGAAATTTTGGGATTCTCCGGTTTGGGAAAGGGAAGATTTTGGGGAATTCCTGTTTGGGGAAAAAGGAAAATTTTGGGAATTTCGTCGGTTTGGGAAATGGGAAAATTTGGGAATTCCTGGTTTGGGAGAAGGGAAATTTTGGGAATTCCTGGTTGGGGAGAAGGGAAATTTTGGGAATTCCCAGTGTGGGAGAAGGGAAAATTTGGGAATTCCTGGTTTGGGAGAAGGGAAATTTTGGGAATTCCCGGTTTGGGAAAAAGGAAATTTTGGGAATTCTGGTTGGGAAAAGGGAAATTTTGGGAATTCCTGGTTTGGGAAAAGGGAAAATTTGGGAATTCCCGGTTTGGGGAAATGGAAATTTTTGGGAATTCCCGGTCCAGGAGAAGGGAAAATTTGGGAATGTTGGGAATTCTCACGGCTCCAGTTCTTGGCCATTTTGAAGAGGTTGGCGGCGCGGGCGTAGCTCTCACACGCCTCCTCCAGCCGCGCCGAGCCCCTGGAAAACCGGGAATGGCCGGAATTAAGGAGGGAATTATGGAGGGAATTATTGAGGGAATTGTGGGAATTATTGGGGGAATTATTGCGGGAGTTCCGGGAATTATTGAGGGAATTATTGTGGGAATTATCGGGGGAATTGTGGGAATTATTGGGGGAATTATTGCGGGAATGCTGGGAATTATCGAGGGAATTATCGAGGGATTTTGGGGAATTATCGAGAGAATTCTGGGAATTATTGTGGGAATTATTGAGAGAATTCCGGGAATTATTGTGGGAATTATTGAGAGAATTCTGGGAATTATTGTGGGAATTATCGAGAGAATTCCAGGAATTATTGAGAGAATTCTGGGAATTATTGTGGGAATTATTGAGAGAATTTCGGGAATTATTGTGGGAATTATTGAGGGAATTCCGGGAATTATTGTGGGAATTATTGAGAGAATTCTGGGAATTATTGTGGGAATTATTGAGGGAATTCCGGGAATTATTGTGGGAATTATCGAGAGAATTCCGGGAATTATTGTGGGAATTATTGAGGGAATTACCGGGGGAATTGTGGGAATTATTGGGGGAATTATTGCGGGAATTCCAGGAATTATTGAGGGAATTATTGAGGGAATTATCGGGGGAATTATTGTGGGAATTATTGAGAGAATTCCAGGAATTATTGTGGGAATTCTTGTGGGAATTCCGGGAATTATTGTGGGAATTCTGAGAATTATCCTGGGAATTCTTGCGGGAATTATTCCAGGAATTCCAGGAATTATTGTGGGAATTATTGCAGGAATTATTCCAGGAATTCCAGGAGTTATTGAGGGAATTATTGCAGGAATTACTGTGGGAATTATTCCCAGAATTCCAGGAATTATTGAGGGAATTCTTGCAGGAATTGTTCCAGGAATTCCAGAAATTCTTGTGGGAATTATTCCAGGAATTCCAGGAATTCTTGTGGGAAAACGGGGAATTGGGAGAACGGGAACGAGAGCAGGGAAACGGGAATGGGGGGAAAAAATGGGAATGAAACAGGAAAAGGGAATAAAAATTGGGAATGGGAAAGGGAAAACGGGAACGGGGCTGGGACAGAACAGGAATGGAGGGGAAAAAACGGGGAATGAGGGTGGGAAAGTGGGAATGGGATTGGGAAAGTGGGAATTGGGGCGGGAAAGTGGGAATGGGGGCGGGAAAATGGGAATTGGGAATTTGGAAATGGAATTTGGAGTGGGAAAATGGGAATTGGGAATTTGGAAATGGGAATTGGAGTGGGAAAATGGGAATTGGGGCAGGAAAACGAGAATTGGGGAGGATTTGGGGGGATTTGGAGGGGTTGGGAGGGACCTGGGCTGGGAAAAGTGGGAATTTGGGTGGGAAAAATGGGAATTCCAGGGAAAAAGGGAGGGATTTGGGGTGGGAAAAGCGGGAATTGGGGAACCCCGGGGGCCCCGCTCAGGAAAACTCCTCCAATTCCCCTCCCCCACCCCTGACCCCCCTCAGGGCTCCCCCATTTCCCCTCCCCCACCCCTGACCCCCCTCAGGGCTCCCCCATTTCCCCTCCCCCACCCCTCAGGGCTCCCCCATTTCCCCTCCCCGTCCCTTTCCCCCCTCACACCTCCCGATTTTCCCGCCCTTTTCCCCCTCAGGCCGCCATGTCTCCCCTCCCCGGCGCTCCCCGGGCCCCGGAGCCGCCCGCACGCACCCGAAGAGGCCCCCGAGGAAGGATTGGGCCCCCCGGACCTTCCGCTCGGCCTCGCTCAGGAGCCGCTGCGCCTCCGCCTCCTTCCCCGCCGCCGCCATGACGGCCCCGCGCCGTCTCACGTGACCCCGCGCCGCCTCACGTGACCAAGCGACGCATCACGTGATCCCGCGCAGCATCACGTGACCCCCGTGCTGCCTCACGTGACGCGGCCGCCCCTCCGCAGCGCCCCCTGGCGGGCGGGAGGACGGAGCGGAGCTGTGGGCGTGGTTTATGCAAATGAGGCTCTGCCCTTAAGCTGCTTAAAAACCAAGACTGGGGCGAGGTTGCTGCTAATTTACACCCCCGTGTGGGCGTGGAGTATGTAAATTAGGTATGGGGGCGTGGTTTGTGTAAATGAGAGCCCCAGAACCTAAATGCTGCAGCTCGGGGCGGGGTTTATGCAAATACAGAGTCCTGGGCGGGGTTTATGCAAATATAGAGAGTTCTGGGCGTGGTTTATGCAAATACACAGAGTCCTGGGTGGGGTTTATGCAAATACAGAGAGTCCTGGGCGTGGTTTATGCAAATACAGCGAGTTCTGGCCGTGGTTTATGCAACTATAGAGAGTCCTGGGCGTGGTTTATGCAAATACAGAGAGTCCTGGGCGTGGTGTATGCAAATACAGAGAGTCCTGGGCGTGGTTTATGCAAATACAGAGAGTCCTGGGCGTGGTTTATGCAAATACAGAGAGTCCTGGGCGTGGTTTATGCAAATATAGAGAATCCCGGACGGGGTTTATGCAAATATAGAGTCTTGGGCGGGGTTTATTCAAATACAGAGAGTCCTGGGCGTGGTTTATGCAAATACAGAGAGTCCTGGGCGTGGTTTATGCAAATACAGAGAGTCCTGGGCGGGGTTTATGCAAATACAGAGAGTCCTGGGCGTGGTTTATGCAAATACAGAGAGTCCTGGGCGTGGTTTATGTAAATACAGAGTCCTGGGCGTGGTTTATGCAAATACAGAGAGTCCTGGGCGTGGTTTATGCAAATACAGAGAGTCCTGGGCGTGGTTTATGCAAATACAGAGAGTCCTGGACGGGGTTTATGCAAATACAGAGAGTCCTGGGCGTGGTTTATGCAAATATGGAGCTGATGGGAGCAGTTTAGGCTAATGTAGAGTCCATGGGCGTGGTTTATGCAAATTGTACACCGTGCTGGGCGTGGTTTATGCAAATACACAGAGTCCTGGGCGGGGTTTTGCTAATAAAGAGCCGATGGGAGCAGTTTAGGCTAACGTGAGTCCATGGGCGTGGTTTATGCAAATACACACCGTGCTGGGCGTGGTTTATGTTGGTATACAGTCGATGGGCGTGGTTTATGCTA
>JAJEOU010000936.1:0-10409 GCA_021534815.1 Acrocephalus arundinaceus
AAAACTCCATAGCGGGAGCATGAATCGCAGAGGGAATGAGCATGGCGTCAGTAGTTGCGATGCCTTGAGTCTCTCTGGTGTTGGTGTTTGTGATGGCCACGTCCTCAGACACTGCCATGTCAGTCTTTGCCCTGTCGTCATTCCTTGCAGTGTCAGAGTCTTCCAAGTACTCAGTCGAATCTGGGCTGACATCACGCTCTGCCTGGAGCTGGGTCAGCCCGGAGTCAGGCTCGGCTGTGCCCTCAGTTGCTGTGGTGCTGCTCTTTCTATGTCGAAGGGGCACAAGCTTCCGCAAGGCCTGCAGGAGAACAAAGGACAGGGAAGAGAGGCATGTTCCATGGAGTGTTCCAAGCGCGGTACTCAGCTGAGCAGGGACTGAAGGCCCAGCCCAGGTGGGGATGGCTGCAGGTACCTTCAGTGTCCTGCGGAAGCGGCCACGGGAGGGCTTCTGCTCTTGTGTCCCGTCCACAGCTGCATCTGGCAAAGGGCGAGCGCAGCCAGAGCTGAGAGGCTGCAGGAGAGGCCAGAGAACACAGCCCAGCCCTGCGCTCCCCAGGCAGGGACAGCTCCAGGATGCCCCAGGGGATGGAGCACAACTGCTGCAGGGGCAGCCTTGGCTCCTCTTCCATCCGGTCCATAGGTGGGATGGGAAGGGAAGGGATGGGATGGGATGGGATGGGATGGGATGGGATGGGATGGGATGGGATGGGATGGGATGGGATGGGATGGGATGGGATGGGATGGGATGGGATGGGATGGGATGGGATGGGATGGGATGGGATGGGATAGGATGGGATGGGGGTGAGGATGAGATATGGGACCAAGCTGGGTGCAGCCATCAGCCCTGTGGCCTGGCTCTGCCACTCACCATCCTTCAGTGGCTGGAACTGCTCCAGCTCTTCAGGCTGTGGTGCTGGAGCTGCTCCAGGGTCTTTATTCTTTTTCCGCCTGAACACTTTGAGCAGACCGAGAAATCTGCCCGCCATGCCAGCGTCTGTCCTCGAGGGCACCTTCAGACAGATGCCTCGGGAAAGCTCTGAGGCAACAAGTCGTGCAGTTGTGCCTCAAAGGCACCTGCAACAGAGAAGCCTCAGGAAGGCTGCAGGACAGCAAGCCCTGCACTCTTGAGGGCTCCTGCCACAATGACAGGAGACTCCTCGTAAAGGATTCAGGTGACCAAATCCCGCGGTCTGGCCTCGAGGGCACCGGCCGCAGGGATGGGAGATGTCTCGGGAAAGCTCCGAGTCACCAAGTCCCGCAGTCTGGCCGCGAGGTCAGCTGCAGGAGTAACACCTCGGAAAAGCTCCGGGTCAGACACAAATGAGTGGGCTGTGTGGGGGCTCCTCACAGCACCGCTCTGGCGCGTCCTGTCCCGTCGCGTGCACCGAGCACTGTGGCGTAGGCGCGTTGCCACCAGCACCTACGTCACCACACATCACCAAGGACACCCTGTTCCATTCCATTCCACGGTGACCATGCTGCACCATGTCACAAAGGGCCCTTGCACACACTGCCACCTGCCCTGGCACTGCCCCCACCCCACCCAAAGCGGCCCAGGTTGGAAGAAATCCCTCATCCCAAGTGTCTAAGACAGCCTGACAGGATCTTTAATGATTTGATGGCTCAAATCATCAGTAAACGCTGCCCTGCTCTGTGGGCTCTGGGCAGCAGAAGGAGCCCCCAGGCTGCGACACAGTCGCAGCAGGAAAGCACGGGCCTTCCACAGAACCTGTCATGGCCTCCTTGGGACATGACCCGCTGGTGGCCATCCTAAAACCACGGGTGTGACAGAGACAAGAAGGTGTGGGCCAGGGCACGATTGCTGCTCTGAGCCCTGGGCCGGGAGCACTGAGATTAGCAGGTGTGCCAAGTCCCCACTGAAGCAGACCTGCCACACCCCCAAGCCTGGCAGCGCTGGTGCCTGTCTCCTGCCCAGAGACCTGTGCCCACCAGGAGGCTTCTGTGCCAGAGGGCAGCTAAAGTGCACTGGGGCTGTGCTTCTTCTTGCATGTGGCTCTTGGCAGGAGCGCCTGGAGCAACTGCTGGCAACACCTGGTCTTTGTCAGAAGCTCTTACTCCATGTTGGAATTATTTTCTCATTGAAGTAATTTCCAGCAGCACAAAATCACCTTCGCAGCAAAGGCACAGAAGAATCTGGCATTTAAGAGTCCTCACTTCAGGAAAGCTTTACTTCTGTGTTGCTCAACTCAAGTAGTTCCAAAAAGTTGCAAACGTCCCAAATTAATTGGGATGGTCTGAGAATGTGAAAGGCTTGGAAATTTTTTCCCATCTCAAAGCAGCAGCTCATTTACCTTAACGTCATCCATTTAGAGTCACCGACAAAAAATAAAACTTAACGGAGGCAAAAGAAAGGGCCATTCTTTGGTTTGCAAATGGTTTTTGATGAAGGGATGATAATATAAGAGGCAGTCCAGGAAATGTTTGGAGTGTATGGAGGACAACTCTTTGTCGCAGCTGGAGGTGAACCCACCAGGGGAGGGACTATGTTAGATCTGCTGTTTGCAAATAGAGATGGGCTGGTGGGAGATGCAGTGGTTGGAGGCCGCTTGGGGCACAGTGATCGTGAAATTGTAGAGTTCTCAATATTTGGTGAAATCAGGAGGAGCACCAGTAAGACTCTTGCACTGGACTTCCAGAGGGCAGACTTTGGCCTATTTAGGAGATTTATTCAGAGCATTCCTTGGGAAGCAGCTCTTAAAAACAAAGGAGTTCAGGAAAGGTGGGCATGCCTCAAAGCAGAGATCTTGAGGACACAGGGACAGACTGTCCCTGTGTGCTGAAAGATAAGTTGATGGGGTAAATGTCCAGCCTGGATGGGCCAGGAGGTCTTGCAGGAACTTAGGAATAAAAAGAGGATATATCATCTTTGGAAGGAGTGTCAGGTCTCTCCAGAAGTATTTAGGAGGGCTGCTAGGGCATGTAGGAAAAAAAAATTAGGGAGGCCAAAGCTCAGTTTAAACTTAGAATGGCGGCTGCTGTACAGGATAATAAAAAATGTTTTTACAAATATATTAATGGTAAAAGGAAGGCTAAAACCAACCTTTGTTCTTTATTGGACGAGGGAGGGAACTTAGTAACTACAGATGAGGAGAAGGCAGAAGTGCTTAATGCCTACTTTGCCTCAGTTTTTAGTGGGAAGACAACTTGCCTTCATGACGACTGTCCTCTTGGGTTGGTAGATGATGTCAGGGAACAGAATGGTCCCTCTGTTATCCAGGAGGAGGCAGTCAGAGAACTGCTGAAATACTTGGATATCCATAAATCTACGGGACCAGATGGGATCCATCCCAGGGTATTGAGGGAGCTGGCAGATGAGCTTGCAAAGCCACTCTCCATCATTTACCATCAGTCCTGGCTCACCGGTGAGGTTCCGGATGACTGGAAGCTGGCCAATGTGACACCCACTCACAAAAAGAGTGCAAAGGAGGATCCTGGTAATTACAGACCAGTCAGCCTGACCTCAATACCTGGCAAGAATAATGGAACAATTTATATTGAGTGTCATCACACAAAATTTACAGGATGACCAGGGTATTAGACCCAGCCAGCATGGGTTTAGGAGGGGTAGGTCGTGTTTGACCAACCTGATTTCCTTTTATGACCAGGTGACCCGCCTGGTGGATGCACGGAAGGCTGTGGATGTTGTTTATTTGGACTTCAGCAAGGCCTTTGACACTGTCTCCCACAGCATACTCCTGGCAGCCCGTGGCTTGGACAGGAGCACTCTGTACTGGGTTAGGAACTGGCTGGATGGCTGGACCCAGAGAGTGGTGGTGAATGGTGCTGCATCCAGATGGGGGCCAGTCACCAGTGGTGTTCCTCAGGGGTCTGTGCTGGGGCCAGCTCTGTTCAATATTTTGTTGATGACATGGATGAGGGTATTGAATCTTTCATTAGTAAATTTGCAGATGACACTAAGCTGGGAGCATGTGTCGATCTGTTGGAAAGATGGAGGGCTTTGCAGAGAGACCTGGATCGTTGGATGGATGGGCAGAGTCCAATAGGATAAAGCTTAACAAATCCAAGTGCCGAGTCCTGCACTTTGGCCACAATAACCCTCTGCAACGTTATAGACTGGGGACAGTGTGGCTGGACAGTGTTCAGGCAGAAAGGGACCTGGGGGTTCTGGTCGACAGCCAGCTGAACGTGACCCAGCAGTATGCCCTGGTGGCCAAGAAGGCCAACGGCATCCTGGCCTGTATCAGGAATGGTGTGGCCAGCAGGAGCAGGGAGGTCATTCTTTTTTCCCCTGTACTCGGCACTGATGAGGCCACACCTTGAGTATTGCGTCCAGTTCTGGGCGCCTCAGTTCAGGAAGAACATTGAGATGCTTGAGCACATCCAGAGGAGGGCAACGAGGCTGCTGAGGGGCTTGGAACACAAGCCCTGTGAGGAAAGACTGTGGGAGCTGGGGTTGTTTAGCCTGGAGAAAAGGAGACTCAGAGGTGACCTTATCTCTACAACTTCCTGAAGGGTGGTTGTAGTCAGCTGGGGGTTGGTCTCTTTCTCCAGGCAACAACGGACAGAAGGAGAGGACACAGTCTCAAGCTGCATCAAGGGAAGTCTAGATTAGATCTTAGAAAAAAGTTTTTCACAGAAGGAGTGATTAAGTACTGGAATGGTCTGCCCGGGGAGGTGGTGGAGTCACCATCCCTGGATGTGTTTAAAAAAAGACTGGATGCGGCACTCGGTGCCATGGTCTAGTTGAGGTGTTGGAGCATGGGTTGGACTCGATGATCTTGGAAGTCTCTTCCAATCTTGAAATTCTGTGATTCTGTGAATATCCTAATTCTGTTAAGGAATAAGAGCTCTCAAGGAATGCCAGTCCATTCAGTGTTACAAAAGTAACCCAAAGAAGAGTAGATTGCAAAAAGGCTAATCCTCCCCCCCCCCCCCCAGATATCTCAGTGGCCAGTAAAGTACAGCTCTCCCCTCTTCTTTTCTGCAGGAGAACCAGGAATCACTAACAGAAAAAGTCACAGATATTCCTTCTGCCTTCCATAACCAAAGCTGTGCCAAACCACAGATGCTGCCTTCAAACTGACTCAAATTCCAGCTTTGACCTCTCACCTTCCAGACAACTCTTTCCCCAACACGCCCACCAACACCAACCTCTCCAAAGACCCACACAGGAGCCCTCAACACCCCACCAGGACCCCCAGATGTCCCTATCCCTCCACAGTTTTCCCACCCTCCAGCAGACCCCCTGGTTCTGTGCATGTGCCGTGGGATGGCACTCAGCAGGGTCTGCTCCAAGGCCTTCCCGGGTAGCAAGCTCAGGCTGCCAGGCATAGGATTCCTGGATCATCCTTCCCACTAACACTTCCTGTGCCCAGCCGTTACATTTGCACATTTGAGCTTGGACTTCTCCACTTAACCAGGACTGCTGGTAAAGGATTGAGAGCACCCTGGCAAGCTCTTTGTCCAGCTCCCTCTTTTGTCTCGGAGGATGTAGAACACTCCACAGGAAGGCAACTGGTGCCCCAAGGAGTGGGTGGCATCAAGCAGCTCTGGGAGGACCCCTCAGGACTCTCATATCCTGAGGGAACACCGTTGGACTTGACCTGTAGGTACCTACGCAAAAGCTTAAGATGAGCTGCCTCAGCTTCCAGGACCTCTCATGGCCAGCATCCTGATGCAGATGCAGGACTGCTGCGAGGCACTGCTGGGACCCAGCAGGACAGCACCGGCTGTCTGGTGTCCCTGTAGTAGCCCCTCACACCGCCAGGGTCATCCCGAGAGCAGACACATGCTCACGTGTCAGCAGAGGAGCACGGAGCACTTGGCTCCTCCCAGGGTATCGCAGCTGGGCTTGCTCCACAACATGCCCTCATTTTAAGGCCTGCTAATGCCCAGCGGCCAGAAATGCCTACCTTGTTCTCTCCAAGATGCACAGGAAGAGCTAAGGAGCAGGACACCTTGGAAGGCCAACCTTCCTTTTCTGAGACCAAGGCCACACCAAGATCAGCCAAGACTCTCAGCACTGCCTGGCCCACACAGCCCAGTTCCATGCTGGCCCAGGGCCGGAGCAGCTTCCACCAAGCAAGAGGCAAATGCCTATTGCCAGGATTTGAAACACATCAGGCGGGCAAGTTGTGAAAAGTGTGTGCGTAAAGGCTTTTTAATTCACAGCTCTCAAAGGGAGCTTTGGGGCTCGCAGCTGGACAGAGCTGCTCCTGCTCACTCCTCTGTCCAAAGAGGATAACACACCCTGCTGCAGGTGCTTGGGTTTGCCTCTGCAGGTCCAGGCGCATGCCAAACCTGCTCCTCACAGCCTTCTCCCTTCCCCTGCCCCTCTGCCAAGTGCAACGGGCCACAAGGACTGCAAGGACCAAAGAGAGCTAAAGGGGGACGGTTGCACCTACCTCACTGGGAGCTCCTTGGGAAGCACTTTCCTTGGGAAGCAAGCCCCTTTCCTCCAAAGCCGTTTCCCCAAATGTGTAGCTTTGCTGGGGATACCAACACACTCCTAAGAAACCCTGGCAAGGCTGAATTTCTTCTGGTCCTTTCAGAACAGGCACTCCAGCTCTGGTGCGAATTCACCCAAGGGTGTTTCCAGGTGGAGGTTCAGGTGTGCAGCCCCAGGCCCTCTACAAACACAAGCTGCCTGCTGCTTCTTCACCTGCCTCAACTCCTGCCTGTGGTCACGGTAGCAAAACCAGCCTGTTCCTGGCCAGAGACCAGAGCCCTGTTTCCTCAGGACGATCTTGCCAGCACCTTCCAGGACTCTCTGCTGTGCATGCAGCACTTCTCATGCCCGCTTTGAACAGGCTTTGGAACACAGAGCACAGCCTGGCTGGCTCTGCCACCAGCACACCCCAAACACAGGCGAAGGAAGGAGGAGCAGGGGCTGCTTTGCAGCCGTGCAACCAAGAGAAACTGGAAGGGTGCCCTCCCTCTGCTCTCACTTGGTTGGCTTTCTGGCTGGGTCTGAGGCGGGGTGGCGATTCCTCCGTTGTGGCGACCACAACCGCACCCGGGATCCCGGCACCGCGGGCAGCGCTCTGGACACTGACACGGGTCCATGTCTGAGTGTCGGCCGCTGTGCTGCTGCTTCGTTTGCTCTTAGGCGCACTCAAAGCTCCCTCTTAAGCCCAGATAGTCTCTGGTTCTGCCCGCTTCCTGATGCTGTGTAGGGATGGAGCACTGCTGTGCTTTCAGGAAGCTATTCTTGAAAACTTGCAGCATTCCAAGCTCCTTTGCCCTCCGTGGACACTCGCCATGCAATCCCTCATAGCTGGGTCAGAGCACACTCAAGCTGGATCTTCTAAAATCCAGGACCTTCAGGGTACTCAGCAAGACCTTTAGCACTACAGTCTTGTGGAACTGGACCTTCAGCACAGGGACCTTTCCAGCTGATCTGCCCTTTCTTCCTCTATGTCTGTGCACAAAACACAGCGCAGAAGAGAGCAGCAGGAGGGGCCTGTGTGTCCCAGGGCTCTGGATTTACATTGCTTCAGCTCCACAGAGATGCAGATAAAGTGAACAAGACAAAACTGTTTATTGTAGAAGGAAAAACAAAGGAATGAGCTGAGAGGGAACAAAGGGATGGGCATGGTGTCAGGGCTGAAGAGATGGAGCTGTCAAAATGGAGGAATAGTGGAGGGGAAAAAGAGGTGTGGCAGGTAGGGAGAGGGCTGAAGCCACATGAGCTCCCCACAGGCTCTGCTGTGCAAATCATCAGCTGCGCCTGGAGCTCCAGCTGGTCTCCTCTGGTCTCCAGGCAGTCTCATCTTCTGCCGTACTTGGAGATCTTGTAAGGGCACCAGTTCTTCTGAGCTGCCAGATGATCGTAGTTCTGCAGCTCGCCCCTCAAAGGTCAGTTGAAACAAAATGGTTTATCATAGAGGGGCTGTCGTCTTCTCTCAGGGCCTGAAGAGCTGGAAGAGACAGGAGCAGAGCCACGATCAGAGCCCGGATCTGCGGGAATCCAAGGAGACCCTCCCGCCGAGGGCCATCCCACCCAGCTCTCACCACGGCCACGAGAGAGAGGAGGAGCCAACGGGAATGGTCGCAAGGTGCTGGCCACGAATCGCCCCGCCCGCGTCCCTGAACTCTCTCTGTACGCTCTGCCCGCGCCACCCCTCGTCCACACGGGGAGCAAAGCCGTCCGCAAGCGGGGCAGGGAATGCAGCTCCCTGCCCAGGCATTGCGTCTCCCCATGGCAGCCCCCACCGCCAGCCCGCTGCTCTCACTCACCTTCACTGAGGGCCTGGAGCTCTCCCTTCTGGCCCATGAGGAACACCCCGGCGATCCCTGGGAACACAGAGCCTGTCACAGCCCCAGCGGCACAGCTCCCTCCCAGCGGCGCTGCCAGCCCTTGTGCCGCCACACGCCCTCCTGTCCGGCAGGGCTCAGCCCCGGGCCCCGGCCGCATCCTGACGCCTGAGGGCACGGCTGCGAGAGGGCAGCAGCAGCCCCGAGGGCAGGCGCGGCTCCACGGTGCCGGGTGCGGATGCCGCTGCCGGGGCTGAGCTGCGACGGGGCGGGGAGGGACCCCGGGGCTCATGGCTCACCGATGACCCTGATGGCTGCCTGTCGCAGGGGCTCCTGTGGGCTCTCCACGTAGGGCAGGGTGCGGCGCAGGTGCTCGGCCGCTCGGCTCTCGTCCTCTACCAGCTGGAGAGAGCGGCAGGAGGGAAGGTTTGGCGCGGGCTCAGCCCCTCGGCCGGGCGCTCCCTGTGCCCAGCCCCGGCCTGCCCTTCCCACACAGCCCTGATGCCCAGCCGGCAGTCGCTGGCGCCGGCGTCTGGAGGGGCCAGAGGGCCGGGTGCTGCCCGGGGAGCCGCGGTGCCGCCCAATCCCGCTGCCCCACTGGGCCGGGGCTCTGTTGGTGCCCGGCTCGGGGCCACAGGAGCCTGGAGAAGAGCCCTCACAGCCCAGGAAAGCCAGCCCAGGGTGTGTTGAGCACAGGCTGGCGCCCCCGGGTGCAGCACTGGGCAGGGGCCACAGCTGCCAGCCCCACACACTCAGCACCGCGGTCAGGGGGCTTCCCCAGGCTGAGGATTTGGCTTCTCCAGGCCGTCCTTACCAGGCACTCGGCGAACTTCAGCAGCTTCTCCTTCAGCAGCACCTGCTGGAGATTGCTTCTCTTCAGGAACACGGCTGCCCAATGCAGCGTTTCCCGAGAGGCCTGGAGAGCAGCAGAGACAGGAGATGGCAGCGCAGCCCAGGGCACAGGACCTGCGTCCCAGTGCCAAGGCCAGGAGGAGGCTGCAACCCGGAAGGTGCCCGGGCAGGAGGCAGCCCAGCCCCTTCAGGGATGCACCAGCATCACACAAAACCTCACCTTCGCCACGCGCCAGTTCACCTCGTGGCAGTGTAAGAAGAGTGGGAGCAGGCTCTGGCTCACTGTTCTTTTCAGGAGCTTTTTTCCCTCCTCCACTACCAAGCGCATAACCTTTTGGAAAAGCTCAATGGCGAGCAGCTGCACATGGCTGTTGTCCTGAAGGAAAGGAAGCGGAAAAGACCTCAGCACCAACTTCTCCAGCCCAGCTGGGCAAAAGCCTAAAAATCCACAGGGCACAAAGTTTCTGGGCAGCAGACAGTGCCCGCGGTACAGAGGCTTACGTTTCTAAAGAGTGACAGGAGTAGGTCAGCTAGCTTCAGGGCGATGGTGCTGCCTATTGCGATGTCATTGTTCTGGAGCACATTCGTGAGCACGGAGAGGGACATGCTGACCACTTCTCCATCGGCATCACTCAGCAGCTCCAGAATGCTCTGAGACAGGCTGAGTAAACGTCTGGCCTGTGTGGAACGCAAGGCTGTACTGGGAAGCCATCAACAGCTGCACTGCCAACACCTCTCCCCCTGGCACTGGAACCCCACCCTGCTGCTGCAGGGCCCAGAGGCCAAAGGCCTGTTCCAAAGCATCTGAGCAGCTGAACCAGGAGGCAGGAGAGCTGGGAGCAGCTGCCTCAAGCTCCTGAAGCCCAGCCAGCCCAAGGGGCTGCTTTCCCCAGCGCAGCTTTGGCCGCTGCCCCCTTCTCACCATCAAGGGATCCTTGCTGAGCAGCACAAGGCCTCTGAGAGCCAGGCGACGCCTCTGCCTGCACTTGCCCCGCAGGTGCCTTGACATGACTTCCAGGACAGTGTCTGCACATTCACTCAAGTCCAGGCACTTGAGGACCTGAAAGGCACATGGCAGTGACAGGGGACCCAAAGGGCAGGAGCCCAGAACCACACAAGGCTGGGCCCAGGTAGCAGCACAGGGCTCGGGCAGTGGCCCAGGCCACTGCGGCTACGAGAGGGCAGAGAGCTGGGAACAGAGCTCAGCAAGGCAGCACTGGCTCACCTCCACAAGAAATGCCAGGAAGGGCAGATCCCAGCGTGGCTCCTCCCTGCTTAGAAGCTGGAGTAGGTAGAATGCGATGTGGGAGCACATGAGG
>JAJEOU010000460.1:0-34025 GCA_021534815.1 Acrocephalus arundinaceus
GGTCTACTGGATCCTACTGGAACCAGACTGGGAGTGACTGGAAAGGGCTGGGTGTGACTTGAACCATGCTGGAGGTTACTGGGAGCAACTGACTCAAACTGGGAGTGACCAGCAATCACTCTGGCATTGACTGGAATAATACTGGGAGTATCTGAAGTGACTGGGGTCATACTGGGGTGTCTGGATTCATACTGGGGTTACTGGCCTACTGGTTCATCCTGGGAGCCACTGGGATTACAATGGGTGTGAACAGATCCTGACTGGAGGTTACTGGGAGCTGCTGTTGGGAGAAATGTGGACACATTGGAGCTACTGGATCAACTGGAAGGGACTGGACCGTGCTGAGGGGACTGAGACCACAAGTGGGGAAACTGGAATCATACTGGAGCAACTGGGACCACACTTCAGGCAACTGCCAGAAAGTGGAATCATGCTGGAGGCAACTAGAAGAAACTGGAAAAGACTGGATCATTCTGAGGTAACCAGAACCTTACTGGATATACTGGGATATACTGCAGTGTCTGTTACATACTGGGGAGACTGGAACCACATTGGGAACAGCTGGACCATGCTGGGGAAAACTGGGAGTGCATGTGAACATCCTGAGAGCGACTGGACTATTCTAGGGACAACTGGATCATACTGGGAGGAACTGGGAACAATTGGAGCTATTCTGGCAGCAAGTGGATCATAGTGGATCACAGTGGAGCAGCTGAGTTCATGCTGATTGAGACTGGTGTCACACTGAGGGTGACTGGACTCCTACTGGGATTGACTGGGAGTGGCTGTGAGCAGCTGGAGTCACACTGAAAGCAACTGGGAAGAACTGGAATGGCTGGGAGCATGCTGGAGTGACTGGGATATACTGGGAGAGACTGGGAGCCATGAGGATCATACTTGAAGCTACTGGAGTCATGCTGGAATTGACAGGAGCAAGTGGATCACACTGGAGGCCACTGGCATCATCCTGGGAGTGCCTGGAATCATTCTGATTATAGTGGGTTTCAATGCACCCTGACTGGGAGTTACTGGGAGCTGCCAGGCCCATGCTGAGAGCCTACTGGGGATGCCCTGGGAGGAACTGGGAATGACAGGATGCATGCTGATGACAACTGGGGTGTACTGGCAGTGACTGGATAAAACTGGGGGCAACTGAACCATGCTGGGTAACTGGAGTGCCTGGCAATGACTCCGAGAGTGTTCAGGGTAACTGGGATACTGGGATGCCTGAGACCATGCAGGTGGTGACTGGACCACACGGGGGAGCCCTGGGAACTGGGAGGGGGAACTGGGGAATGCTGGAGGGAACTGGGACTCTGTGGGGCAACTGGACACAAGTGTGAGTGACTGGGGCCCTGGGAGACTGGCATCATACTGGGAGTGACTGGGACTGTACTGGGAGAACTGGGAGCAGCTGAGACTGAGCTAAGGCCAAATGGCATCATATGGAATGACTGGGAGTTACTGGGCTCATACTGGGAGCAACAGGGTCCTACAGCGAATAAGGGGAAGTGACCAGGATCATACTGGTTGACCAGGCTCATACTGGGAGTGCCAAAGAATCTGGATCCACATGGGAGGGACAACTGGGCTCATACTGGGAGCAGCCACGTCCGGCACTGGAACCCCAAACCCCTGTCCTGACCATCCCATCCCTCCAGCTCCCCCCCCGCCTCCCCCGCCGGGGTCCCGGCAATCCCAGGGGTCCTCCAGGTGATTTTGGGGGGATCGAGAAAATTTTTGGGGCTCCCATGTGATTTTCGGGACTACCCAGATGCATCCAGGTTTTGAGGGTACTCAGGTTATTTTTGGCTGCGTCCAGGTGACTTTTGGAGGTACCCAGGTGATTTTGTGGGTATCAAGGTGATTTTGGGAGTACCCAGGTGATTTGGGGCTCCCAAATGTCCCCACTCACCCTGACGGGCCGGGAGAAGATGACAGCCACGGTCACGTACCCCTGGTCAACATGGATGCAGATGACCCTCGGTGGGGGGCTGTGGGGGACACCCAAACATTCAAGGTTCTTTGCCCTCCATTTATTTCCCGAGGTCTTACATACAATACATGTGCATAACCCCAGCACTTCCCACCTCTGCTCTGTATTAAAATGAGGCTATTAGTCCTTCGCGCATGTGCAATTCTTCTCTTGAATTGGATCAGTGATCTCAAAGGATGAAGTCAGGAGAGTCTTCCTCAGGTCTCTGTGACCCTCTGGTGTGATCCAATGTCCCCTGCTTTGTGATTGGTTGATATAAAGTCCAGGTGCTGGTCATTGTTCTTACTGGTTAATCTGTTCTTCTAACGGTTCAGTTACTCCATATCCTTCTAAAAACAATATTAGAATGAACTCATAATGGCAAACAATACATCTATTAGCTCTAGTTTAAGCATCTGATAATCCTTAACTTACCTTTTGCTTATCGAACTTACATCCTGATCAATAGGGATTGCTTCTAACCCTTAGCTAAAATTTTAACTTTTTAAAATCATGATTCAGTGCCCCCCAAATATTGAGGTGCCCCATGAATGTTGGGGTGTCCTTGCACAGCTCCCCCACCGCCGAGGGTCATCTGTGTCCATATCAAACGAGAGGACACAACGGTGGCCGTCATCTTCTCCCGGCCCGTCAGGGTGAGTGAGGACACATGGGAATCCCCCAAAATTAGCTGGGCACCCCCAAAATCACCTGGATACACCCAAAAGTCTCCTGGATCCCCCCCAAATAACCTGGGTGCCCCCAAAGTCGCCTGGATACACCCCAAAATCACCAGAGTACCTTCAAAATCACCTGGATGCATCTGGGTACTCCTCCAAAATCACCTGGCTACCTCCAAAATCACCTGGGAACCCCCCAAAATCACCTGAGTAACCCCCTAAAACCACCTGAGTACCCCTCCTGCCAATCTAGTAGGGTCTGCTCTGACCCTTGGACTCTTGGTAAGGAGAAGGGCATTGTTTCATCAAGGGGGGATTACCTTCAGCTGGTCACACTATTGTTTTCCGGTTGTTCAGTAACTAAAGCTTGGCATCTTAGGCATCGAAACTTGCCTTTAACTCTATTTCACTCATATGTTTCATATTCTCTACAAATAAGCAGTCATATTTATAAGGCTTTCCTGTTTCATCTTCCCCAACATTTTCCCTTTAGAGTGTGTAAATAAACTGTCTTTGTAACTTTTAAAGTTCAGGTCTGTTTTACTGTTTTATTTTCTCCTAGTCCAACTTTCACTGGACACCAGGTCTGCCCAATTAAAGTCAATGGGGATTTAGGGACACCAGGGCTGTCCATTAATAGGGCTTGATTGGGAAGGGTTACTGGTTAAACTGGGAGCACTGGGAAAGGCTGAGGGGAAGCACTGGGGGAGGAACTGGGAGCACTGGTGGGGAACTGGAAGCACTGGGAGGGAGGAAAAGGGAAACTGGGCAAACAGGGAGCACTAGAAGGGGTTACTGGGAGGACTGGGAGGCAAACAAGTCAAACTGGGAGCCATTCCTGGGAGCACTGGAGGTGGCTAAGGGTGGGCACTGGGGTTACTGGGAGCACTGGGAGTGGCTTAGGGTGGGCACTGGAGTTCCTGGGAGCCCTGGGGCATTACTGGGAACACTGGGAAGGGTTACTGGGGGTAAATGGGGATAGACAGGACACCAGGTCTACCCATTTAAGTCAGTGGGATAAATGAGACCCCAGGTCTACCCAGTCAAAGCAATGGGTTTCACAACCACCAGTTTCATGGGGCCCGAAGATTTTGGGGGATACCCAGGTGTATCCAGATGACTTTTGATGGGTTCCCAGGAAATTTTTGGGTACTCAGGTGATTTGGGGGAGTATCCAGATGTATAGAGGCGATTTTTGGCGTTATTCAGGTGATTTTTTTGGTCTTCCCAAATGCATCCAGGTGGTTTTAGGGGGTACCAGGGTTATTTTGGGAGAGATCCAGGTGATTTTTTGGTGTTCCCAGGGGTTCCCACTCACCCTGAGTGGATGGGAGAAGATGACGGCCACTGTCATGTCCTCCCAGTCAACGTGGATGCAGACGACCCTCAGCGACAGGGGAACTGTGAGGGGATACCCCAGCTTTCAGGAGGCACCCCCAAACTCCAGGGGAGGGCCTCAGGGATGGGAGGAAGCCCCGAGTTACCTTCAGGAGAGGATGCAGCGCAGATACACCCAGGTGCTTTGGTCCGTGGGGCCGGTGAAGACGGCGTTCTGCAGCAGCTCCAGCTCTGGGGAGGGGCAAAGGGGCACCCCAAAATCTCAGGGGGGCAGCCATGGGACACCTTGAGATCTGAATGGGGCACCCAGGTTTGTGGGGCTCAGGTGTACCCATTGAAACCAATGGGGATTTTTAGGGACACCAGGTCTACCCATTGAAATCAATGGGGATTTGGGTTAACCAATCTACCCATTGAACTCAATGGGGATTTTGAGGCACAAGAGGTCCACCTTTTAAAACCAATGGAGATTTTTAGGGTCAACAGGTCAGCCTCTTGATCTAATGAGGATTTAGGGACAAGTCTACCCATTGAAACCAATGGGGATTTAGGGACACCAGGTCTGTCCATTAAAAAAAATAGGGATTTTAGGAATGTCAGGTCTACCCATTAAGGACAAAGGTGATTTGAGGTCATCAGGTCTACTTACTTAAACTCATGGGCTCAGTGGGACACCAGGTTACCCCTTAATGTGGGGAGTTTGGGAAATCATGGATGGCCATTGATATGAATGGGAAATTTGGGACATCAGATCTACCTCCATTGAAGTCAGTTGGGGGATTTAGGAGACCAGGTCTACCCATTAAAACCAATGGAGATTTCAGGAAAACAGGTTTACCCATCAATGGAAATTGTGATCTTTGGGCAGCAGGTCTATCCATTAACAACTGTAAGGACATCAGGTCTGCCATTGAAATCAGTGGGGATTTAGGGACACCAGGTTTACTCATTAAGGTCAATGGGCATTTTTGGGACACCAGGTCTACCCATCCAACCCAACAGAGCTCAACTTCAAGCAAGGAGCAGGAGAATTTTTAGGACAGGATCCCAACAAAATTCTGGGAATTTTTCTGGAGGAATTTTTTACCTTCCTTCAGCTTTTTGGGGGGCAGAATCCTGGCCTCACCCTTCCTGCAGTTCCTGGTGAGCGCCAGGAGCTGCAGCCGGTGGTTCAGGCCAAAAAGTTAGAGAAGTCACAACTCAGCAGGGCTCTGGCAAAGGCCAGCTTTGCTGAGGGTCCTTCCTGGCCACCAGTACCTGCCAGTGGTCCCAGGAAGGGACTGGGAGGGCACCAGTAGAAATCAGTAAGCCCTGGGAGCTGCCCCTGAGCCCTGTGGCCAGAGGTGGCAGCTCCCAGAATAAACCAGTAAGGGTTAATGCACTCAAACCAAATCCTAGTATGGGATTTAGGGACAACCAGATCTACCTTACTGAAGTCAATGGGGATTTAGGGACACCAGGTCTACCCATTCAAGCAAATAGGGATTTGGGGACATCAAGTCTATCCATGAAAAGCAGGTCTAAGGTCCCCCAGTATGGTCTTGGGGCTCCCACTTTTACCAGGTTTATACTGGGATGGCACCAGTATAAACCAGGAAGCACTGGGAGCCACCCCCTAACCCCTGAGCCCTGTAGGGGCAGCTCCCAGTATAAACCAGTAAGGCCAGCAAAACTGGAAGTGAATCTCAGTGGGTTCCAAGCCCCATCACAGTATAAATGAGTACATCCCAATATAACCCAGTACATCCCAGTATAATCAAGTATAAATAATGCCCCCAGCATGCCATCCCTGTACAAATTTATATAAACCAGTGCAAATCAGTGTACCCTGGTATAACCCAGAAACTCCCAGAATCCCATCCCAGTACAAATAACTCAGTAACTCCCAGCACCCCATCCCAGTACAGTCTAGCATATCCCAGTATAACCCACAGTTGGCCACAAGGTCCTCCCTGCCAGCAGGGGGCGCTCACTCATGTGCTGCTCCCTCTCCCAGTATATCCCAGTATAACCCAGTAACCCCCAGCATCCCATCCCAGTGCAAACCAGTAAAACCCAGTGTAACCCAGTAACCCCTCCTGTGTTAAATCACGTGAAGGATGCTGCCAAAAGGGCATTTCAGATCATGCCCACTAAAGATCCTCGGCAGAGTTCTAGCTCAATTAAACAATCCCTTCTGAGCCTTTCCTAGATTTTATAGATAGACTTCATGCAGTGGTGGAAAACCAGAGAGAGCACCAGGAGTTGCAACAGAAGATGATCCTGGAAGTGGCACAAAGCCACTTGGTGCCTGGAAGTGGCACAAAGCAATGCCAGTGATGTCTGCAAGAGGATCATCTCCGGGCTTCTGGTTGCTCTACCTCCAACCCTGGACTTCCTCACTGAGACCTGCACCAAGTGAGCCACAAGGGACCCAGATGAACAGCGGAAAGGGTCTGGGCTCAGAGGCCGGATTGCAGCACCAGCCACCATTCCAGCTGGACCACCAGAGGCTGGGAGGGTCAAATGTTTCCAGTGTGGGTGGGAGGGACATGTGATGTGCTTTTGTGCCTTTAAGAATAAAACATCACACACACTGGTGGAAGCAGTGGGGGAGGGGGAGAAAGGGAACATTCCAGTTCCAAAAAACAAGGGAGGAGTGTGAGCTTCTCTGTTGAGAAAAATGGGACAGGTCACCGGGTTGTTGGGGTTGTGGGGCAACCCAGTTCTGGGAAGGTATGGGACCCTAAGGAACCCTCAGGGTTGGCAACAACCAAGAGGATATGGAAGCCATTTAGGTTTGAGTTAACAACAGGTGTGCCTTCCAACACACCGGACTGACAAGTGGTCACCATTGACCCTGGACACGTGACCAACCTACAGCAGACTGATAGTAAGTGCCTTGTTATCAGGGATTCTAAGCACACTCCCTCTGAGATCAAGATTAGTCCAGCACTTTTGCCATCAGATCTGGAGCAACGAGCTCTCCTGGCACGTTGTGTCCATCCTCCCCTCTTCCTACCAAAGGGCCGAGTCATTGCCCAGGCCATACCACTGCCCAAACTGCCCTAGGATGGTCTGGATCTTTCATTCTATTGGACAGAAATGGTGGGAGAGAACAAACCCATAATTTGGTGTGGGCTCAAGAGGGAGGAGGATTTCATCCAACTCCAGAGAATGATGGACACAGGATCAGATGTGACAGTCATACCACCACACAAGTGGCCATCACATTGGGAGTTGCAACCCGTGGTTGGTAAGGTTACAGGTAGAGGGGGCACACAATTGGCAAAACAATCCAAGAGCATTGTGCAAATTGAGAGACCAGATGGGCAACTGGCTTCTTTGTTTTTTCTAGATTCCAAATTTACCTTGTGGGAAGAGATGTCATGTCCCAATGGGGAATTACACTAGAAATCCCAAAAAACCCAAAAGATTTTTATTTGCCTCGACTGAAGAGTGCCCCTTCCAAAAACTAAATTGGCTGATGGATACCCCAGTTTGGGAGGATCAGTGGCCGCTGAACAAACAGAAATTGAAGGCACTCAAATAACCCTTGGAGGAGCAATTGGATAAAGGTCACATTGTGGAAACTAACAGTCCCTTGATTTCTCTGGTGTTTATGATCAAAAAGCCGGGGAAGGACAAGTGGCACCTCCTCCACGATTTTGCGAAAAATATGAGGTCATTAAAGGCATGGGGTCTTTTCAGGCAGGCATACCATCCCCTTCAATGCTTTTGCTTCCTCTAGGAAATGATGAAAAGGAAGTGGGGAACCCAAACCCCGTGTTATCCCTAACTCAGTGCCCTAAATCGATTGTGTTAAACTGTGCTTACCTGTGGATGTTCTTTTTAGATTTCTTTTAAGAGCATCCTCCTGACCCCCAAGATGAGGCCAGAACTCTTGTGTTTGCTGTTGCTTCTGACTCAGTCAGCAGGACAGGGACATGAATGTGAGGACACTCAAGGGATACACTGCTCCAATCTATCCAGAAAAATCCAGAGCATCCAGAACTCCGTCCAGAAAATGAAAGGCATGATGGAGGAAATCAAGTGAGGAGCAGGAGACTGGCTGGAGAGCATCTTTAAAGACCGAGGGTTGCCAGGGGAATGTCATCATTTGTAAAGGATGTCTTACTGGCTGTTCTGGTTGTCATTTGAATTTACACAGCCTTTAGCACTCTCAAAGGAGTCATTACAAAGTGTATTAAGAAAAAAACAGCCCCTTCCGATGTAACTGTGGCTGCTGTTGAGAGATGGTGGAAGAGGCCAGAGAGAGCAGTTTAAGGAGTTTGTCTCCACCCTCCTTCCCTTCAAAATTAAACAGACAAGAGGGAGATGTGGTGGTGGGTTTTTGAGAGGTTTGATAAGTTATGGTTTGCTCCTCTTACCTCCCCACCCCCCAGTGCCTGGTGTCTGGTTTACCCCAGATTTTCCCCTCCCCCATCCCTTTGTCCCCTTTCCTGACCCTGCCCTGGGGCCAATCACCCACCTGCCCCACCCCTCTGCCCCCTGGTTTAAATGTTAAGCACGGGACCCTGCTCGCTCTCTCTCTCCTGTAACACCTGGAGGAACAAAGACCTCTGTAAGAGAGAGCCTTCTCTGAGACCTTTGCTTCGTACCCAGACATGGAGGATATTCAGGATCCAGAGAGCAGGAAACAGCTCTGCTCTCTACCCTTACTTGCACTGCTTGCAGTCTGGGAAACGGCCACTCCTGACCAGCGTGGCCGGGGACAGAGCCAGCCGCCCCCACCCCGGCCCCCTGACACCAACAAACATCACTCTGTCCATCTGCAAAAATTCACAGACCAACACAGAGCGTTTGCTTTGTGATGTCAGGGCACGGTTGCCACGCCATCGTGGTGACATCACAGGACTGATCCACACTGTCTTCCATAACAAACCTCTGACATGCACCACTGGGACTTTGTCTCCGTCTACTGTATGCAGGAGCTCAGACTGAGCAGGAGCCTCGGGTGTTGACCAAGCAGGTGGCCTTTGGTAAATACTTCTCCCAATTTTTGAAAGATCCCCCACCCAGTGCTTTCAACTGGGTTTTTAACAGTCCATTGTAGCTCTCCTCTTGCCTGCAGCTGCTGCATGGTAGGGGATGTGGTGCACCTACTCAATGCCATGTTCTCTTGCCAAGCTGTTGATAAGGCTGTTCTTGAAATGAGTCCCATTGTCTGACTCAATTCTCTCAGGGGTACCATGCCTCCAAAGAACTTCCTTTTCCAGGCCTAGAATGGTGCTATGGGCCATAATGTGAGGCACAGAGTAGGTCTCCAGCCACCTCGTGGTGGCTTCTACCATGGTCAGCACATAGAGCTTGCTTTGGCGTGTCTGGGGCAGTGTAATATAATCAACCTGCCAGGCCTCCCAATAATTTTATTTTGACTATTGCCTACTATACCATAGGGGCTTCAACTGCTTGGCCTGCTGGATGGAAGCACATGTCTCACAGTCATGGATAACCTGGGTAGTACTGTCCATGGTTAGATCCACGCCTAGGTCTCGTGCCCACTTACAGGTGGCATCTCTGTCCTGCTGGCCTGAGGCATCATGGGCCCATCAAGCTAGGAACAACTCTCCCTTGTGTTGCCAATCTAAGTCTATCTATCAATCTAAGTTGCCAATCTAAGTCTACCTCTATCTTTGCAGCCTAATCTACCTGCTCATTTTTTCCATGTTCCTCATTAGCTCTACTCCTGGGGACATGGGCATCTACATGGCGGACTTTCACAGGTAGCTTCTCTACCCGAGTGGCAATGTCCTTCCACTCCTCAGCAGCCCAGATTGGTTTTCCCTTATGCCGCCAGTTGGCTTTTTCCACCTTTCCAGCCAACCCCGCAGAGCATTGGCGACCATCCAGGAATCAGTGTAGAGGTAGAGCTTTGGCCACTTCTCTCTTTCAGAAATGTCCAGGGCAAACTGAATGGCTTTGAGTTCAGCAAGTTGACTCGATCCAGCTTCTCCTTCAGTGGCTTGTGCAGCCTGTTGTGTGGGGCTCCATATGGCTGCTTTCCACTTTTGTTTTATGCCTACAATGCAACAGGAACCATCTGTAAAAAGAGTGTAGCGTGTGTCTTCTGCTGTCAGCTCATTATACGGTAGTTCTTCTTAATCCCTTGTCACTTCTTCCTACTCCTCTTTGACCATGAGACCAAAGCTTTCACCTTCCAGCCAGCTGGTAATTATTTCTAAAATCCCAAGGCGATTCGGGTTTCCAATAAAGGCGCACTGTGTGATGAGGGCAATCCATTTGCTCCATGTGGCGTCGGTGGCATGGTGGGTAAAGGGAACTTTTCCTTTAAACATCCACCCCAGCACAGGCAGTCGGGGTGCCAGGAGGAGTTGCACCTCTGTACCAATCACCTCCGAGGCGGCTTGAACTCCTTCATGGGTGGCCAAGATTTCCTTCTCTGTGGGAGTATAGTTGGCTTCAGACCCTCTGTAGCTTCGGCTCCAGAATCCCAGTGGTCGGCCTCAAGTCTCCCCAGGCACCTTCTGCCAAAGGCTCCAGGACAGGCCATTGTTCCCGGCTGCTGAGTAGAGCACATTCTTCACATCTGGTCCCGTCCTGACTGGGCCAAGGGCTACCGCATGAGCGATCTCCTGCTTGATCTGGGCAAAGGCTTGCTGCTGTTCAGGGCCCCAGTGGAAATCATTCTTCTAGTGGGTAACCAGGTAGAGAGGACTCATGATCTGGCTGTACTGGGGAATGTGCATTCTCTAAAAGCCTATGGCACCTAGGAAAGCTTGTGTTTCCTTCTTGCTGGTTGGTGGAGACATTGCGGTGATCTTGTTGATTACTTCTGTGGGTATCTGGCGACGTCCATCTTGCTACTTTACTCCTAAGAACTGGATCTCTCGGGCAGGTCCCTTGACCTTGCTCTTCTTGATGGCAAAGCCGGCTTCCAGGAGAATCTGGATGATCTTCTCTCTTTCTCAAACACTTCCATTGCTGTGTTCCCCCACACAATGATGTCATCAATATACTGCAGATGTTCTGGAGCCTCTCCCTTTTCCAGTGCAGCCTGGATCAGCCCATGGCAGATGGTGGGACTGTGCTTCCACCCCTGGGGCAGTCGGTTCCAGGTGTACTGCACTCCCCTCCATGTGAACGCAAACTGAGGCCTGCACTCTGCAGCCAGAGGAATGGAGAAAAATGCATTAGCAATGTCAGTAGTGGCGTACCAGCTCACTGCCTTGGAGTCCAGCTCGTACTGGAGTTCCAGCATGTCCGGCACAGCAGCGCTCAGCGGTGGTGTCACCTCATTCAATGCACGATAGTCCACAGTCAGTCTCCATTCTCCATCAGACTTGCGCACAGGCCAGATGGGGCTGTTGAAGGGTGAGTGGGTTTTGCTGACCACCCCTTGGCTCTCCAGCTCCCGGATCATCTTGTGGATGGGGATCACGGCATCTCGATTGGTCCGATACTGCCGGCGGTGCACCGTCAAGGTGGCAACTGGCACTCCTTGTTCTTCTACCTTCAGGAGTCCTACTGCAGATGGGTTCTCTGACAGTCCAGGCAAGGTGTTCAATTTCTTGATGCCCTCTGCCTCCACAGCAGCTATCCCAAAAGCCCGTCTTAGTCCCTTAGGGTCTCAGGTAATACCCATTCCGGAGGAAGTCAATGCCCAGGATACACGGGGCCTTTGGGCCGGTTGCAATCAGATGTTTCTGCCACTCCTTCCTGGTCAGGCTCACCTCGGCTTCTACCAGAGTCAGTTGCTGTGATCCCCCTGTCACCCCGGATATCAATGGAAATTGGTTGTGCCCCCACATGTCCCAATGGCATCTGGGTACACTGTGCACCACTGTCAACTAAAGCTTCATATTTCTGTGGCTCTGATGTGCCAGGCCATCAAATCCACACAGTCCAAAAGACTCAGTTTTCCCGTGCCTCTTCCTGGCCAGAGGCAGGTCCTCTCTAGCACTGATTATTGTTTCCTTCCTGGGCATACATAGTAGAGCTTCCTTCAAGGGGATCTGACAGAGAATTCTCACCTCTAAAATGCCTGACAGCTTGGTCATGGGAGGCTGAGGCTACCTTCATTTTAGTGGGACCCCCTCGGTTAGTGTTTCTCTCCTTGAGCTCACGCACCCATGCTGCCAGGACGGAAGTGGGTTTCCCATCCCACCTTCCCATGTCTTCCCCATGGTTGTGCAGGAAGGACCACAGGTCAGCTCTTGGGGTGTACCCTCTCTCTCTAGCTGGGGGATGTTGGGCTCTGACTTTTGGGCCTGTAACTCACAACGGTGCCACATGGGAACTGTTCCTCCTCATCTCCTCCCTCATCTCCCTCATCTCCTCTTTGAGTTCCTTAACCACAGCAGAGACCTGAGCCTTCATTGGGCTATTGATCACACTCTCATAATTTCTGCGCTTGCTGGTGACAGAACCCAGCACTGTCTCTCTGCTGTCTCCAGCATTAATTGTTGCAATGAAGATGGTGTATTGAGATGGCCCTAGAGTTGCCAGACTCCACAGCATTTGTCCTGTGCACCTGACCTTGTCAGGTCATTACCATGCTCTCCACCTCTCCCAAAGAGTACCTCCAATACTGCCACTTCCCTCAGCTGTTGGATCCCTTCCTCAAGGGTCTTCCAGCGCATTTTATGATGGTGGTCCTGCATTCTGTCTCTGTGGACAAACCTCTCCCTTACACTCATTAGAAGTCGCTCCCAGAGGGAAAGGGGCCCTGGCTCCCTTAAGAATACCTGATTCACCTCTGAGTCCTGGGTCCAGGGTCCCAAATTCCTTGCCTCACCACCACTATTTAGTTGCACACCTGTACCTATAAGGTCTCACAACTAAAGTAACCAGGCTGTATAAGCCTCATATCCCAGTCATGCAGTATCTTTTTGCAGATTTTGGAGACTTTCATACACCAGGGACTCAGTGATAATCTCAACCTCTGGCTCCCCTGCAGGTTGTGGGAGCCCTTCTTTCTTATCCTTATTCTCTGGGTGCTCTGATTTCATCTTAGACTTCTTCATTTCCACATGGCGACTGCTGCTGGCTCTGACTGCCCCTGTGGTTCAGCTGGAACCTGGACGGTTGTAACATCTGTGGGTTCCACTGCTGCACCATCAGACTCTCCCTTTTCAGGGCAGAGCGGTGGTTTCCCACCATCTGGGGCTAATGAGGCCACCACTGGGGAAATGTGCTCCTTTAACATCTGGCCTATCTCCTTCACCAGAAGCCCCACCCAATCTGGGTGGTTCATTTCTGAGGTGGGCTGCAAGGCAGGGTCAGGCGGTGGGACAGCATCCCTATTCTGTGGGGCAGTGTCAGGCTCCATGACAGAATCCCCAGTCTCTGAGGTAGGTGTCTGTGTGGTGATCTAAGTCAACCTCACCTTATCTCTGAAAGCTAAAAAGACCAGGACTATCAGCAACACTTGGTTTGTATCTAGAGGAAATTTAAACCCTTCAAAAGCTGGTGGGGTAGGCACAAAGAAGTGGTTGAAGGCTTGGAGAAAACTTCCCCCACTGGCATTTCCTCACAGAAAGTACCATTCTGAAAGTAACTCCAAAAATACCCACTTAGTGTGTGATAGCCATGTATTCATGTGCCCACCTTCCAGAGGAAGTTAAAAATCCATTAATTCCTCCACCTTATTAACCCACAAACAAACTGGATAACAGCCACAGTAGCCTCAGTTATAGGACCCATGTTTAGATAAGGGCCTGCAAATGGGAGAAATACAGCCACAACAACGTGCCACCCAAGCCAGGGTAAGCTAGACTACATGGTGTTACCTAATGAGGTTTCTATATCCAGCACACATGAAAGAAAATACCAGGTTTCTCAAGAACCATTATTCCTTTTTTCACCTTTCTTTTCTCAGTGCCCTCGAGCCTCACACTGGGCACCAAAATCTGTCTTGGTTTGAAAGACAGGTATGTGCTAGGGAGGGGCAGGGCCTCCCTTAGAATGGAGAATCCAAATCCTTTCCCTCCAAATTATTATAATTTAGAAAATTAAAGGGCTCTCAGGCAGAGGTATGGGGATAGGAACAACAGTTCTTTACTAGTATGTATGACAAGGCAAACAAACAACAACTCCAGCATTAACAACAAAACAGAACCAGGAACCTCGAGCGGCTTTGCTTCACAAAGCCCAGGGCAGCCTGATCTCGGTGCCCCTGCAGGACTCTGAGTGAAGCGTAGAATAAGGACTTTACAACTAGAAATTGTAAAGCAGGTATGTTTTATTTCCAGCTGGGACACACGGGGGGATATCTCCTCCAAACCGTGCGTACCTGGTCAAGACAAGGTCCAGGTTTAAATACACATTGATCCCACAGCCTACACATCCTCACCCACCCATTCCTCACCTTCTCTCACTGTCTATTCTAATGAGCTGTCACGCCTCTTGGTGTCTGTGAGTTGGGGTCTTGGGAGGAAGGCCAACGTCTTCCTCAGGTTTATCTTTGCTTCTGGGCAGGCACAGTGGAGGTTTGGCTATTTTTCAGGTCACTTTGCTCTTACCAAAGATTAGGAGCTTGATTTTGCTTGATGAAAGCCACAAAGTTCTGCTTTATTGATTTTTGACAAATACCTGGGTCCCACTTTGCTGAGTTTTAACATTACACATTTTACCTATATGACTTCTACTTAGTAACTACCTAACAACCAAGCTAAAAAGCTCATCTTGTGTGTGTTCTCAGTACAAGCTGTTTCTTTACTTCTACAAAATCATCAGAAGCTGCTTCTAAAATCTTGTCTTTTTTATATTCATAAACGTCCTCCATCTCATGAGAGCACTAAGCTGGAAGGATGGAAAATCCCGGGCTGGTGGATGGGATATATCAGAAGCTCCGTCAGTGGTAGCTGGAATGGCAGGGATGTCCCGGCAGGGCAGGGCAGGGGTACAGCACAGCCAAAAACCTCAAAGCAGTTCCAAAGAGGCAGCAGCAGCGGGACAGGGCCGGCCCAGCTCCAGCAGGGCAGGGGGAGGCGAGCTCAGAATTCCTGAGCACACGGCAGATGGTGGTAGATTTCCCAGGCCCGGACTTGCTGGTGACAGTGAACTCGTCCCGCAGCAAGCAGCAGCCTGGCCGTCCTCTCTCTGATGCCGAGAGCAAGAGACAGCAGAGCTGCCCCCAGCCCCGTCCTTTTTCTGCTCCCCAAACTCGTGTGATCTCCCCCCTCTGAGAGAAACTTCCAGAGCCCTAAGGAAGTGTAGCCAGATGCTACAAATCCTCTCCTCTGGCCACTTTGTTCTGCTTAAGTACCTATAAATACACAGAAGTGAGTTTCCTAGGAGTTTATGGAAAAAAATTCTAAAAGTAAAAGAGAACCAAATCTAACCCTGAACACCCTGGCACCCAAACCCAGCAGTGGGGTCAGGGCAGTGTCCATGGCCACAGCTCCTTGCAATGGCCCAGTGCAGGATGATCCAACCTCATTCCTTGCCAAGGGCAGGGCTGGGGTGGTCTTGGTGGCACCTTGGGCTTGGCACACACTTGGTGAGTGTGTCTGTTTTAACTGGGGAAACTCAGAAGTTTTAGGTTGCTTAAAAAATAAAAAAGAAAGCCCCTCTTTGGTTGTGTGCAGCCAGTTCTCCAAGCAAAGTAAGACCCTGGTGACTGAGGAGAGACAGGATGGGCTTGGGGAATGTGGAGCAAGGTTGTCCACACTGGGTCAGACCTCAAGGCACAGCTTCTCTGAGCAGGCCAGACCTCCTGAGGAGAAATCCTGGGTCAATATCAATCACTAAATGCTGCAATCACCTCTTGTGTAATAAGAAAAGTAATAAAATGTGCCCTTTGATAAAGGAATACATACTTCCAAATAGTCTTTAAAATATTTCTCTATAATTGCAGCAGGAAAACTTCCTAATGAACTGCACCAGACCAGAGGGAAATCAAGGCACAGCCATGGTTTGTCAGCACTTGCTTGATCCCAATGAGCCCCGTGGTGCATTTGGTGCTGAGCCCTGGAACCTCAGGGCCTGAGAGGAGATTGCACAAACCTTGCCAGGAGTCAAAGTCAGAGGAAACAACAAAAGTGTCTTGAAGTATTAATGGGTCCCCCTATGGTCAATCCCCAACACAGGCTCCGCATGAGGTCTGTAGAGCAGAGAACTGGAGGCCAGGATTGCACAGAAACCTCTCAGAGACTCAGGGTGGGATGGAAAATCCAAAGGAAAATCCAAAGTATCTTTAAAATCTTGAGTATCTCAAAGCATTACTGAGCCCCACTGTGTGTCAGTGCAAAGCTCTCAAAGGACTCATTAAAGCAGATAATTGGAGGCCAGGATTGCACAAAAACTTTTCAGAGACTCAGTGGCAAAAAGAAGTATTTAAACTTACCCTGAGTACCTTGAAGTATTAATAAACCCCACTGAGTATTTTTACTAGTTAAGAATCCCAAGGGACTCGTTAAAGCAGATAATATGGGCCATGATTGGACAAACTCTAAGGATCAGTGTCAAAAAAATTCTGTAATAAACTTTGAGTATCCTGAAGCATTAATGAGCCCCACTGAGTGTTGTTACTGACAAAGCCTCTCAAGGGACTCATTAAAGCAGAGAATTGAAGGCCAGGATTGCACAAACCTCTCAGAGACTCCAAGGCAAAAGCCAAACCCAAAGTCCTTGGAAAAACCTGCAGTCCCTGGCAGCATGAAGGAGCCCCCCAGGGCCATTGCTGACCAAGGCTCCTTCCCCAGGGACTCCTTCCAGCACATCCTGGAGGCCACTGGCATGGCAGGGGGATGCTGAGAGCAGGACAAGGGGCTGACAGTGCCCAGCCTTGCTGGGGCTGTGCCAGGAGGCCCCAGGGCCTCAGGACAAGGGGTCTCCTCAGTGTCCTTGGTGGCACAGAGGCTGCTGTGGCCCAGGGCACCAAGCCTTGGCTTCTCTTTGTCCCCACCTGTCGTCACTGCCTGCAGTTCTCTGCTCTGCCTGGGGCCTGGGGACACTTTCTGTGTCGTGTCCCTCAGTGGGACCCATTAAAACTTCCAGAAACTTTGGAGTTGGCTTCTGCCTTGGAGTTCTGGAGAGGTTTCTTCAGCTCCCTCTCAGGGACTGATGTTCAGGGCCTCAGCACAAAGCCCTGAGAGGGTCATTAAAGTCCTTGTGCTGTGTCTGTGCTGATGAGCTGGGCTGAGCTCATCATCCAGAGGGAGATCCTGGTAACCAAGAAGAGCTTAAAAACACATTTCTCTGGATGAGCAGCTTTTCTGCCAGCCCAGCAGGGCTGGGGCACTGCCTGCAGCCACCCCGGGCACAGCACACAGGCACACAGGGCTTCAGCTCAGCCTGGGCTGGCAGCACAGAGCAGAGCTCACTCAGGGCTCACTGCAGGAGAAATCCTCCCAGGCTTGCAAACAGTCACTCTCTGGCTGGGGGAAGAGAAGCTGCAGCTCCTGCAGGGATCTCCTGAAGCTGCCACATCCCCCAGCTTGGAGCACCTTCCAGGAGCACTGTGGGAGCTGCTGCAGGGCAGGGATGTGGCCCTAGGGCAGGGCTGGGTTTCCCTGCTGCCCCAGCCCAGGCCCAGCACAAGGCAGCTCCCTGGGGCCAGGCTCTGCTGCAGGGCTGAGCAGCCGGGGCTGCAGCCAGGGGTGCCCAGGGCTGTGGTGCAGAGCAGGGTCCTGCAGCCCAGGGCGCTGTGCTGGCCCAGGGACTCTGCTGCCTGCCAGGGACAGCTCTCAGCCGGCCCGGGGAGCTGCTGCCAGCGCTGGGGAGAAGCTGTGGGGGGAAGGAGCCACCCTGAGCAGGGCAGCTGCTGCTGCTGCTGCTGCTGCTGCTGCTGCTGCTGCTGCTGCTGCTGCTGCTGCTGAGAGGGGCTGTGTGGGGCAGGGCTGCTCCCAGCTCCACACCAGCTGGGCACAGCTGCGGAGGACACTTGCCAAAAGAGGTAAGCCTGGCATTGCTGTAAAGATCAGGAGCTTTCCTGAGAGTGTTTTCAATTTCCTGCTTGGAGAAGGATGGGAAAGTTGGGGTGATGACAAAAAGATTTTTGCTTTTAATACATTTTTTATATATTTTTAGCTTTGTTATCTACTATTATATAGGCATAAAACTACAGTTCTTTATTAATTCTTTTCAACTACTATTACATTTCTTATAACTATACTCCTTAATTAACGCTGATATGTTTCTCACCCTTTCTCATAGATTTTAGAACAATTGGCAGACCTGCTAAATACATTCCTGAAATACTGTATAGTTTTATTATCAGGAAGAGGACCTACAAGAAGAACATTTTGGTTTTAATCACAGTGTGAGCAGTCATAAAAAAAGTGGGCAAACAAGCCCTTGCACCTTCTCCAATGCCTTGACACAGGTGTGTATAAGTGGGGCAAGTAAATCTCCTATTGCATATTCCTATTAAATATCCTTATTAATCAACCTAAAAAAAATGTTGAAATCAGGGTCTGGCTAAGCCCCATCCCTACTGGGACACCTGGAAGCTTCCAATAACGGTCTGGTTGTTACTTTACTGTTCTAACACCGGGCACAGGCGCGGGCGCGGCGGCTCCCGGCTGGCCGGACGGCAGGCATGCCAGGGCAAACCCTTGCTTGCTCTGCCGGCACGATCCTGCCTTTGCTTGGCAGCACATCCCCAAAGCACCAAGCAAGTAACAGAAAAGCTGCTTCCCAGGCAGTTGGCCTCAGCAGTGTTGGTGCATGGGGCTATTCCTCCCCAGGACAAGACTTGTCACTTCCCTTTGTTTGAAACTTTATGCTGATTCCTCTCAGGCCAATCTTTGGCGCCAAGGTCCTCCTGATAGCACAAGCAGTTGTTGTAGGCAGCTGTCCCTGCCCACTATTTGTGTTGTCTGCAAACTTGCTGAGGGTAAACTGCACCTCCAGCCCAGCCAATGAAGACTTTAAAGAGTATCGTTACCTGCTATTCAGCCCCCTGGGGGTCAGAGCACAAGACTTACCTCCAACTCTGCTTTCTGCCACTGATGACAATCCTCTGGCCCAACCAACCCATCCATTTTTCAGTCTTCTTTCCCAGGGCATAGGACAGTTTGTATTTAAGGATGTTGTAGGGCAACAGTCTCCAAGGTGTGGGTAAAACTGACATCATCCATTGCTCTACCCAAATGTATAATTGGCGTCCTGTTTCAAATTCGACACCCCAGTTGCTGCCAGTTTTTCCCCAACATGGTCCCAGTATTTCCCAATGTTGTCCCTGCAATATCTTCCAGACACCCCCAGTATATCCAGTTTCCCCAGCATGCTCAATCCAGTCACCCCAAGTCCTCAGATGTCTCAGTGCCCCCAGCATGATCTTACTCAATTCCAGTTAATCCAGTTACCTCGCACCACACACCAGTCATTGCCCCAGTTTGCTCCCAGTCACTCCCAGTAGCCCTCAGTTGGTCCCAGTTGCTCTCCAGTATTTACCATGTCCATTGCTCCAAAGTGCTGCTCCAGACCTGATCCGTGGGGATGGAAATGTCCCGCTGCCTTTCCCAGGCAGTGGTAACACCTGAGCCAGGTGTGCAGGGCAGGACCTGCCCTGAGCCCAGCCGCTGTTCCCACCTGTCAGATCTGCTTCCCCTGGGCTCTTCCTGCTGCGCCCAAGCCCAGCTGAGTGCTGAACAAAAGGGCTGCGGGCGGGGGGTCATCCCGGGGACTGTGCACCCCCTCTTGCCCCCTCCCCAAATCCCTCCTGGGCAGCGGAGTCGGCGCAGGAGCCGTGGGGAGGGAAAAAGGAAAGGGACACTGGGACGGTGACACTGTCTCCCCCAAGCTCCAGGGAGGGGAACACATGGCCCCGGGGACCCCCTCTCAAATTCTTTCTGCAGCGCCAGAGGAATGAACCAAACTGGAACCCCCAAACACCCGGCAGCAACCTTGGGGGCCAGGTCTGGTGCAGCTTTGGGAAGTCTGGGGTCACAACTGCCCAAAACCCTTTCCTCCCAGCCCCAAAACCACTCCCAGACCTCCAAGCCAACCAAAGCTCCTGCCCAGGACACTCCAACCACTCCCTGCATACGAAATTGGCTCCAAAAACCACAAAACCCCCTTCCCATTCCCACAACCTCAACTCAAATTCCCTCCCCAAGCCCCAAAGTCCTTCCACGACCCCAAAACCTCCCTCGACAAACCCCCCCCCAATAAGGCACAAATCCCCTCCCAGTCCCACACAAATGCCCCCAGAGCCACAAAAGCCTTTCTCAGTTCCCTCCAGGAGTCCCTAAAACCTTCCCAGCCCCCCAGAGCATGACCAGGAGAGTATTGGTGGACAGGAATATCCAACAGCCCGGAGGCCAGCTTCAGGCAACTTCAGCAGTGGTATTGGGCACTTTCGGGGGGACACCCCGATAGGAGACCCAGGCCAAAGGACGGGACAGACAACCAGAATTCCTGGGCGAGAACAGAGGGGCCAGGTGGACACATTCTGCGGCAACAACTACGAGATTCATGGCCATGTTCCCTTTGGCTTGGGTGGTCCAGAACACCTAACCCCCCCTGAATAATTCCCCGAACCCCACATTGGACCACGTCAAATCCCAGTAAAATGATTCAGCTTTAGATCTCTTTGGGCTTCATTTCTTTATTTTTACCCCAGTTTGTGGGTGTTTGAAGGGATAAAGCATGGTAAATTTTCCAGGTGGGAAACGATCTTCAAGATCACCCAGCATTGCTGATGCCACATGAAAGAAAAAACTGGAAGAGAAGATTTTGAGATTTTTGGGCTGTAAATCACAAATCAGCTCGTTCCATGATATTATCCAGTGTTGATCAGAGGTCTTGCATGGATGTCCTGTCCCCAGATTCTTCAGTTGTCTTCTGGGGAGCCAGGAGGACATGGAGACCCCCAGCCAGGTGTCTTCCCAACCTGGTCACCAGGAATGTGGGTCACCAGGGCTCTGCTCCAATGTGGGTCCTCCAATGGGGAATGGATGGGAGAGAGCACGAAGCTTCTTCCTGGCAGTCAGGAAACTCGCAGGCTTCCCTTTACTGGTGCTCTGGTGTGTTGGTCAAGTGAGAGCTCCTGAAAAGCTCTTCCCACACTGGGATGACTCGTGGGCCTCTCCCAGGTGTGGAGTGCGTGCCTGACGAGGGTGGATGTGCTTGAAGCCCTTCCTGCAGTCAGGGCAGATGAAGGAAATTTAGCGAGGGATGTTGCAGAAGAGCTTGTGGACATGATGGACTGGAAAGCAGGGATGGAGAGATGTAGCACTTAAGAAGGTTTCCTTTAGTGCACATAACTGCACTCCATGTGAGACAAAACTGGCCTAAACTGACATCAATCTCAAACCCATCCAATTTTATTGCAGGAATTGCCAGGAAAAGCACTTCAACTCCCGCTGTGCATAATGGGTGCTGGTGCAAGTGCACCCTGTGACACTCCCCAAGGGATTGGAGCGTGCACATGCGGCTGCCCAGGAAACACTTGCCAGGCACGGCAAGAGGTTGTACATCCTGGTTGCAAAACTCATGGCAAATGCAGAGGATTTCTTTCAGGGTCTCACTCCATCCCCATTGCACAGGCACTTGCTCCGGCCAGCATGTAGAGGTCATAACAGGACAATTGCAGGTGACAGGGACGCTGGGCAAGCAGTGATGCCTGTGCCAGCACGGCCAGAATGGGTTGCCAAGACGGCAGCGCCAAACAGGCTGAGGCACCCAGAGCAACCCCTCTGTGAGGACCTCGGGTGAGACACACGACTTCAAGAACCGTCATGTGCTCATCCCACAGGCTTCTCTGCAAGCTCTGGGGTAACCCTGTCAGCTTCCTGCTGAATGAGAGCAAGGAAAGAGGAAAAAATTTTGTCTTTTGTCTTTTTTTTTCCCCCTTGTCTTGCCCCTTTTTTTCTTTTTCCAAGCCTACCCCCAAAAAAAAAAAACAAAAGGAAGGGGAAGGGGGGAGGCCATCTCTCCAACTGTGCAGTGTGTTCGAAGCTAAGCCAGCCTAGGTCTGTTAAGGTTTGAATGCAAATAAGCAGGACTAAGACTAAACAACAAGAATACCCACACCATATCTGCATCCAAACCCAATTCTTAAGACACCGGAGCCTCAGCAACGGGCCAGCACGGCCTCGGGTGGTGGGCCAAACTGCTAGATAGGGGCGTGGCTTGGCAGAAGGGGCGGGCTTCACAACATAAGGCATTGGTGGGCGTGGCTAAAATACATAGGTTAAATGGCAGCTATAGGTAGCGTGGCCTTATGAAAGGGAGTGGCTTTGCAAGGGGCATGGCCTAAACCCAATGGGCGGGGCTTGATCCATAGGGATAAAGGGAAAGGTTTGAGTGGGTTGGCTTAACCCAATGGGCATGGCTTGCTAAAAAGGGGGCAGGCTTAGACCCACATAGGGATGAGGGGCAGCTCAATTCAGCATCGGCTAAGCAAAAGGCTTATGAAAAGCGGGGTTGTCCCAGCAGAAAAGCTGCCACTCCACAGGTATGGGCCTCCTGCCACCAAGCTCAGCCTCACCTGGGAGAAAAAAGAGGCAGTGGTCAGGTGAGAAAAGGGCATGCCAGTTGAGGAAACGGCCGTGGTTTAGAAGTGCGGCAGAGGTCCAGAATTACTGTGGCCTCACCTGCTTGCAGGTCACCTGGCGAGGATGGAGTCAAGCTCCCAGGTTGCCTCCAGGTTGGCAGGGCAGTTTGCTGGGTGGGGCAGGGAGTGGCAGAGCTGATGTCAACCCATCAAGGTGTGCCAAGGTATGTGGTGGCATGCCCAATCTCCTCAAGCCACGCCCACCTGCCCTGCCCCCTTTTGCCTTCAAGAGCTGAGGATACCCAAGTGTGGCTGGGGCATGGCCACGCCTCCCCCGATTGCCAGGGTCTGCGATGGCGGAGGCTGGTCCAGTGTTGCCCTCAGCTCCAAGCATCTGGTTGCAGCGTGGGGGAAAATAACAAAATGTGGGCATTTTCCCACCAACAAAATTGGGAATTTCCAACTCTGAAACGGTGGTTTTAGCCCAAAATTGTTTGGGGACATCAGGTTGTAGCCACTGAAATGAATGGGTTTTTTTTGAACATCAGAGCTACACACTTAACCATGAATGGAGAGAGAAGGACATCAGGTCTACCCAATTCAAAGTCAATGGGGATGGACGGACACCAGGTCTACCCATTGAAAGGGCTGATTTGGTCAAGGGTTTACTGGTGTGAAATGTGGGTGTTTCATGTAAGGTGAAAAGATGCCCTTGGTTAAAGCTGAGGTTGTGAAATGTGTTGGGAAAAAGCCATAGACAATTATAAAAAACCCAGTTTTAATAACAAATGGAAAAAAGCATGGAAAGACGCGTTTGGACTAATATTTTGCCTTGCTTCGTAGGAACAGTGTGAGCCTAAAGTTTTCACAATATAAGTTTAAGCTTTTCAATTAGTATGAGAGCTTGTATAGGCTTAAGGAGGATAGGAAGAATGCAGAGTATTATCATGTATGTTTGCTTGAAGATAAAGGTATTATATAGCTTTAAGCTGCTTTGTTATAAAAGGGTTTGAAACTACAGCTTTAGATATACTATGTAGAAGGAATGTAATACCTGAATAAAAGAAGGAAGTGAGCTATATCCCGATGCTAAAAACTGATTATATGAGAGGAAGGGCTGGGCAATCCGGAAAAGGAGACCAGACCACCATCTGGAAGTGGACATCACCACTACTGATTCTATGTCTGAAAAAAGGAAGCTGAACCTCATGATCACTGGTGTTTGTTTCTGAAAGGAAGGGAAGCTGACATCCACTTCACCCTTGGTCACAATGGTATAGAAATTGGGATTTCCACCAAAATAAACTAGGAGGAACTAGAAATAAAAAAAAAAAAAAAACTGGCGAGAAAATGTTATTGAAAGATTCTCAATAAATACCAGCAGGATAATAGCAGTCTGTGTGCAGTTGGAGGGAGACCCCCACTGCTCTCGCTCCACAGTTTACCATTTTGATTGAAAGAATAATAATATTTGATTGCTGCTGGTATATGGCCGACTCAAGCTCTTATTACTTCACTGGTTACTGGACAGGACTTGGAAGGGCGAAGGGGAAGCTCTGGAGAGAACTGGAAGCACTGGGGGGAGTGAAGCACTGGGAGGGGAGGAATGGGGGAAACGGGGCAACTGGGAGCACTGAGAGGTGGGTCGTTTGTGGGAACACTGGGAGTGAATAAAAGGGGGGGGCACTGGCGGTTACTGGGATCGCCAGGGAATTACAGGAGCACTGAGAAGGGTACTGGGTAAATGGGGGGTAATCAGACACCAAGGGTCTATCTTTAAGATCAATGGTATTAATAGACACCGCGTCGACACCAGTCAAAGCAGTGGGTCTCATGACCACCAGTTTGGGAAGGCCCCAAGATTTTGGTGGTTACCAGTGTAACCTAGGCTGATTTTTGGGGGAATCACGTGATTTAATGGGGTACCAGTGTGATTTTTTGGAGGACCCAGGTAGTGTTTGGGAGACCCAGGAAATTTTAAGAGGGAATCCAAGTGATTTTGGGGAAGGTTAGCAGGTGATTTTTTGGGCTTTCCCAGAGAGAATTTGAGGGACCCAGGCTGATCTTTTGGGGTACCAGTGACTTCTGTGGGTATATGGGTGACTTTGTGGGGAGAGACCAGGTTGATTTGAGGATGACCCAGCGTATCCCAGTAATTGGGGGGGGACCTAGGTGAACGTGGGGTTAACTAGTGTATCCAGGTGGACTTATGGGGAGTACCCAGGTGATTCGGGGGAGCCAGGTGACTTTTAGAAGTACCAGGTTTCTTTTGGGTATCCAGGTATTTTTGGGGGTACCAAGATGAATTGGGTATTACCCCGGTAATTTTAGGAATTCCATGTGTCCCCCAACTTTTCAGCCTACAGGCGGGAGAGAAGATGACGGCCACATCGTGTTCTCCTGGGGGACGTAGACACAGATGACCCTTGGCAGGCCTGGGGGGCTAGATGCAGAACACCTGACATTCAGGGACCCCAACAATTGGGGGGCACTGAAGCATGATTTTGAAAGAGAATAAGATTCAGCCAAAGAGTTAGAAGCAATTATATGGATCAGGGTTGTAAGTTAAATAAGCAAAATGACAGGTTAATGATTATTAGATTGCTTAAACTGGAGGCTAGATTGCCTGTTTGCTTTGCCATTATTAAACTTTGTTTATAGAAGGAAGTGGAGAGTGAAAACCATTAGAAGAAACAGATTGAAAGCAGTGGACAAATGATCAGAACCTGGTCTTTTTATAATCAATCACAAAAGTCAGGGGACCTTGAATCATGCCGAGGGTCACAGAGACCTGGATTGAAGGAACTCTCCTGACTTCACCTTGTGAGACCCACCATGATCAATTTGAGACCACTGACCCAATTCAAGGGAGAAATTGCCACACACATGAGGGACTGAAGCCTCATATTAATACAGAGAGGGATGGGAGTTGTTGGGAGTTATGCCAGAATTTATGTAAGATTTTGGGTGAAATAAATAGAGGGCAAAAGAACCTGTGTATGGCCCCTTGTACAGCCTTTTGGGAGATTGACTCCGTCTGCCTGCAGGATGAGAATAAACATACCAGGCTTTCTAAACTTTACTAGTTACAAGATCGTTTGTCGGGTACCATATAAGTTTTTAACAACTCATTCTGGCCCCCCCAGCCAGGAGAGGCTTCTGCTCGGCGTCTGAGACCAGCTGGGGTGGCAGACCCGCCTTGGGGCACACCCCAGGATATTCCTGGGAAGTGTGGACTCCCTGCCTGGACTGTCCATCCAGCAGCAGACAAGGGACTCCTGACTACTAAAAACTACGGATTAAAGGGTATGGTTTAAAACTGAGACCGTTTTAAACAAGTGACCTGTAAGGGCATATGTGTGGTCAGGAAAAACGCCCATCGGTAGTTGCGGGAGACTCCCACCCACAACTTGTGCCTTCTACAGTGTGCTTGCAAGCTTGTGAAATTGCAGTGGTGTCTGCCTCAGTTCTGTATTTGGTTGCCAGCACCAGAGAGCTGCTGAGCTGTTGTACCGAGCCGGGGCGGGCTCGGGCTGTGGTTGCTGCGCGAAGGGATTTGCCATATTGTTGGCCCGTAGAGTCTCAGTTTGCTGGCAGTTTGGGGCTAGCAGTTGGTGTAAAGACAAATCGCTGGTTTATGGTGTTATTTGCCGTGTGAATGCTGTCCGACTGTGAGTGAGAACGATTTGTGAGAGAGTTTGTTGAGACGTGCTATTAGCCACAAATGAGAGGGAGTGTGGATCGCAGTTCTGTTTTTTGGCAAACTGAAAATGGCTGGGGGAAAAAAGAAGCAACGTTGGCACATGATTTAAAGCGTTTGATTAGCTCTGCATGTTGGTGTAAACCCTTAATAAAAAGCCCCCCCCGCTGTGACTGTGGTGTGGTGCGTACTTCTGTTCCGGGACGGATTTACTGATAACACCCGGTTGTTCACTGTTAAAAGGGTCGCGGACTGTCCCCCAGAGTTGTTCGGCCTGGTTGTTCAGGTGGTTTTGCCCCTCTGGAATTTGAGACTACAGGTTGAGTGTTTTCGGTATAGGCTGTGTTCCTGTAAGGTGTTTCCCTGGGAATAATAAGATTGGATGCTTAGTTTGCGTGGAAGAGATGTTTTGTTTGTTGTGTAAGCGACTTGGCGTTGTGTTTGGACTGTGGTGTATTTTTGAGGAGGCACTGCTACTTGTGGTTGAAATAGTTGTAAGTTGCAGTACACACTGAGTAAGAATAGTCAAAAGTGGTTGTTTGAAAGAGTTGATTAGTCTCTAAGAGCTGAGACGGTAGAACCGCTTTGAAACAGATTGGGGACCAGATTAAACGGCAGGGACAGTTTGCAAGGAAGAGTAGAAGTCTGATTGATAAGGGCTTGTGGTGATTTAGGTACGGAGGCGTTGTTTGGTAATGCTGATTGCTAGAATCTATAATAGAGAATAGTTCAGTCGAGATCCAATCTGGCCCCGACGGACAGAGGAAATCCACTTTACTGAATTCAGTAAAGTGGGGATAGACAGGGGAAATGAGAGCAATATATTTAGAAGGTTTATGTAAGATAACTGTGTTGGCGGACTTAGTGGCTTTGAGATTGGAGCCAACAGGCTGTGAGAGAATTTAGCAAGTCAAGAAGGAGTGGGAATGGATAAGCTTGTTAGTTTGTGGGAATTCTCCTTCAGCCCCTAAGCGTACATTTAGAGGTTGCATTTTGCTGTCGTAAAAACTGAAGATTCAACAATCCAGAGACACTCTAGTAAGTTAGAAATGGTATGTTTATTAGCAACAGCTAGGTCAGACAGGAGTCATCTCCAAAAACCGCGTGACAAACATCAGTCAAATTCTTTGCCGTCTATTTAATTTCCGAAGTGTCTTGCATACAATACATGTGCATAACCCCAGTACCTCCCGATCCCCGTTTTCTGCCATTAAAGTAGGCTATAGTCCATTCACTTGTCCTCAAGTCTTATCCTGAATGAGTCAGTGAAGTCTCAAACTGGATCAGTGGTCGAAAGGATGAAGTCAGGAGAGTCTTCATCGGTCTCTGGTGACCCTCTGGCACTGACCAAGGTCTCCGTGCTCTGGATAGATTGATATTGAAAGTCCAGGTGCTAGTATCGTCTACTGGTTTCAATCGTCTCCGTATAACAACTTCACTTACTCCACTTTCTTCTCTTAAAAACAAAACTAAACAAGCTCACTTTGCAAACAATAAAACAATTAGCTATAGCTTAAGAAAACTCGATAAGTTCACTAACCATTTTTTTAATCTAACTTGACATCCTGATAATATGAATTGCTTCTAACCTTAGCCAAAATCTCAACCTCTTTAAAATCATGCTTCACTAGATTCCTTGCCAATCATCCTCCCAGTATGGTCCAAGTTGCCTCCAGCCATACTAGGATCAACCCCCTCAGTCCCAGTATGATTGCCATTTGCTGCCCAGCGTGTCCCAGTTGCTCCCAGCACCCCAGTATCGGGGATGATGTGCAGGTATGTTCCAGTCACTCTCAGGTACTCCCAGTATTAGTCCAGTCACTCCATATGATATAAGACGACCCCAGTGCGGTCGCAGTGTCCATGGGTTTGAGTCGCTGGCTAATGCGCCCCAGTGACCCCATTGAGAAGATAGTTATTTAAAATTTGCTGTGAAGAGAGACTGGGAAAAAAGCAGAGCAGCTCCAACTTAGAACTAGAAAGAAAAGCGCTTATTAACTTACACTATATACGCAAAAAAGGAACAGGAAGAAGAAAAATCAAAAAGTGAAAAGAACCTGCAACATACCACCCCCCTCCCCCCACCAAAATTCCTTACCCCAAAAACTTCTGAGACAAGACCTGAACATCCCATCTTAAAATATGTAAGAGGAGAGGAGTCTTCCCTGTGCCATATAGAACTCCCACCAAGAAACACAGTCTCTTGTAGCCCTCCGCCACTTTTCTCAAATGACCCACCCCATACAGAGGAAATGTGTGCATTGAGAGTCTTCCTTTCAATGGACGGTGCTTCACCACACACCTGGACTTAGGGAAACTGCTTGTACGGGTTCTCGTTTAGGATGCTGTCTGGGACACAAGGCCCCCCCCATTCTCCCTCGGGGAAAAGGGTTCCGAGAGCAGGAAGGTCTCTGTCTGAATGGCACCACCACACCCGTCTCGGAATCTTCTGTTCTTCTCCTCGGGGCATTGCATCTTCCCCTAACAGGCCCACCTGCATCCCCCCTAAACACAGTCTCCATAAGTTACAGGAGCGTCTAACTGCCGAGTCTCTATGGCCACTACAAGGAAAGCCCGGCAAAAAGCCATTCCATGATTGTCTTCTTATCTTTTAGCTGGCATCACACCAGTCCAGGCTCTCCCTTCCAGACTTACAGAAAGCCGCAGCTGTAGGAAGCTTCTTTAAATCTTCAAGTTTAAAGAAGCAGTGCCTAGGCGAACACTCGTGGGAGGGCAGTTTAGGATGCAGAAAAATGTTCGTGATAATCTTCCCCCCTCAATTCTCAGTTGGACCTGGCAGGCCTACAACAGCCTCCTTTCCCCCCGGGCTGGACACGCGAGGGGCCCTAGCCAAAGGCCAGAGCTCACAAGGCAGCTGTGCTGGCCAGATCCAAACGCAGCCGAGCTCAGACAGCTTGGCAGCACACTGGTAACATCACCCTAGTCAATGCTTACCCCCCAGGCACAGGCACGTGGCAGGCCTTGGCCGATTGCCAAGAGAGGCTTTCCCTCCCCCCTTCCACAGCCAGGAGGACGAGGAGGAGCCTGTTAACTCTCTGCAAGCTCAAAGACAAAACAGAACAATAACCCCACCCCCCGTCCAGGCCCTGAAAGTGTGTGTCCACAGAGATGAAATGAACTTTCCATGGGTTCACAGTGACAAACCTCTGAAACAGCACTCCCTCTCACTTCCGACGGGTGGGGGTCAAACATGAAAGGGCCAGGGCTAGCACCAGCGGGGGAGTTGTTAGCCGAAGTGCCCACTCGAGGACGCTCATGGGACAGCTGCGCTGGAGAGTGTCCAGCCAGCTGGGGATGGATCCAGGCCCCTGCTCTGGTTCCCTTCCCTTGTCTCCCCCCAGGCACCTTGCGAGCCCCCCAGCCATGCTGGTTTGCCCCCAGCCTGCCCACGGCCAGCCTGGGGCTGCTCCCGGGGCTATTTCTAGTGCTTCAGCACCGGCCTGGCAAAGTTGGTTACTGGAAGAGCACTGAAGGCAAGCGAGCCTGCAGCCCCAGGCCCGGCCTGAAGCGTCAGCGCTGCCCCACATGACCCACCCGATCGGGCCCTGTCCCTACGCTGCTAGCCAAGGCAACTGCCACCCCCAGCACTGTGCCCGGCCCCGAGAGCACTTTCAGGCCCCCTACACAGCACACCCAGGGCCAGCAGGCCGCCCGCAGCCCAACCCCGTCCACGGCAAGCAGCCCACTGCAACACCCACAGGGCCTGCATGTGCTGCTGCCCGCCTGGGCAAGATGCACACTGTCATGAAAAGCAAATGATAAACTGAAACAGTATGAAAAACACAGCAAACCATTGCCCCCTTGACTCATTACGCCACCCAGATGCACCACCCCACCGCGCCCACGGACCGAACGGCAACCCCAAGGGAACAACGGACGCGCACTCACATATGAAGAAAAAATTGGCTGGGGATCATTGAGATTTAATCTGTCTAAAGAGTAAACACAGAATAACAGGAAATACCATCCTCAAAAAAGAATGATCGACAACAAGGGACCGAAGGTGGAGAGATAAAAATTGAAAACACTGGAAAACATACTGAAATTTAATTTCGCCCGCAGAAGACACTAACAAATAAAAAAAACACCCCAATGCGAAATAAACCCAAAAAAGAAATAATTCAACAAAATGGCCAAACTTTAACTTCACAACAGCTCGCATCATTACGAAGCCCCCCAAGAAAATGTGAAACTTTCCTAATCGTTAAAATGAACCAGTAACTCATAGCCCACTAACACGTATCAAAAATGCCAGAATTGAGATACATGGTTAATAACGGCATGTAGATGAGGGGTAACGAGACTGCGAGGGAAAAAAGACGTACCACAAACACATAATGACATATCGCAAAGATAAAGGGATAGGGAAGATTGAGACATTAAGGTAGGAAAAAAGAAAGACTCGCACTGAAACACAAAGGCGAAAAAACAAAAAGGTAGAGGGCACAGGCAGGTTGGAGAAAAGATTTGTGAAGCTAAACCCTGATAAGATATACACACACACACAACACAACCACCCCACCACAAACCACCCCACAAACCCAAAACACACCACACCACACAAACAACACCCACCAACAACCAAAAAACAAACCCCACACACACCCCCACCCCAACCCAACCAACCAACAACACAACCAACCACACAAAACACCCCACCAACACAAACCCCACACCCCAACCCAACCCCACCAACCCACCCACCCACCCCCACCACACCCAACAAACCACCCAAAACAAAAAAAACACCACCAAACACACAAACCAACCCAAACCAAAACACCCACCCACCAAAAACACACCAAACACCAAAAACAACCACCCAACCCAAAAAAAACCAACACACAACAAACCAAACCAACAACCACACAACACCAAAACCACAAACAACCCCAAACACCAACACCCCAAACCCAACCCCACCCAACCCACAAACCCACACCCAACACCAAACCCCAAAACCAACCCCCAAAAACAAACCACCACCCCCAAACCACACCCCCCACCCCCAAACCCACCCACCCCCCCACACCAACCCCAAACCCCCAAAACCAACCCAACACCCCCAACACCCCAAACCACCCAAAACCCCCCAAAACACCAACCCAACACCCAAAAACACCAACCACCCCCACACCCACCAACCCCACACCCAACCCACCCCACCCCCCCAACCCCCACCCCCAACCCCCCCACCCACCCCCCCACCCCCCCAACCCCCCACCACCCCCCACACCCACCCCCCCCACCCACCCCCACCCCCCACCCCCCCCCCCCCCCCCCCCCCCACCCCCCACCCCCCCCCCCCCCACCCCCCCACCCCCCCCCACCCCCCCCCCCCCCCACCCCCACCCCCCCACCCCCCCACCCCCACCCCCCCCCCCACCCCCCCCACCCCCCCCCCACCCCCCCCCCCCACCCCCCCCCCCCCCCCCCCCCCCCACCCCCCCCCCCCACCCCCCCCCCCCCCCCCCCCCACCCCCCCCCCCCCCCCCCCCCCCCCCCCCCCCCCCCCCCCCCCCCCCCCCCCACCCCCCCCCCCCCCCCCCCACCCCCCCCCCCCCCCCCCCCCCCCACCCCCCCCCCCACCCCCCCCCCCCCCCCCCACCCCCCCCCCCCCCCCCCCCCCCCACCCCCCCCCCCCCCCCCCACCCCCCCCGCCACCGCAACACCAAAAACGACCGGAAACACGAGCCGGGGGATCCTCAGCACAAGCCCTGAGAGCATCTGCACATAGGAGAAAACAATGAACAAAAAACACGCCAATGCTACAGCACGACCAATAAACCTGCAATCATCCCACAATTTCCACTGAGGTTAAGAAGGTTGCAGGGATTGACGGCAGTGTCGAGGACCTCTAGGGGGAACTTACACCCAGAAGAAACTGGCCCAGGCAATGCCTGGCAACCAGGGCGCCCAGGAAAAATACCTATTGCTGTGTGACATGGAGGACGTGAGAAAGGCACATGGCCCAGGCAGCTCGACTAGCCACTGTGGGCCACAAAGCTTTGCCTGCCCAGGAGGGGTCCCGTAGTGCAGGGGTTTTGCAGATGGACACGTTTAGCGGTCGTAGCACACACGGTCAAGGAGAGAAAGTTCTGCTGACATGAGAACCAGAATGAAAAGACCTGAGGCAGCACATCCTGCATAGGAGTGTTCCTGTTGTTCCAGCACGGGAATGTGCATGGCTTTGGGACAGTAGGTGCAGATGAAGCCCAGGGCGGTGAGGGCCAGGTTTAGCAGGAAGAAAGAACAGATGGGGTGCTGTGGTCAGGAGGTGGCGCAGGCTACGGCGCCTGATGATGAGGCCGTGCCCAGGAGGGCAGCCAGGAAGAATGCCCAGGAAGAGGCAGAGTGCAGGAGCTGCAGCTGCCGGTGTCTGGCCAATGGCAGCAGGAGGAAGTGGCGACTGATGGAGTGCTGTTGGACATGTTTCACTCTGCCATGGGCACCTGTTCATGGAAAAGGACAGGGAAAGTCAGCAGAGCTGCTCTAGCCAAAATGGGCCCATTCCCCTTTAGAGTGTCTTGCTGTGACCCCCACCCTGTTTCTGCAGGAAGGAATTTTAGCCGATTGATTTACTGCCCACAACATCATTCCTGTTCTCTGAGGTCAGAAATTCCCCAGCAGTATTGCTGCACTCAGAGTTTTGCGCTGAGGATGTGGAGGCAAAGGATTCCCTGTCGCGCTCCAGAAGGGGACGGGGCTGGATGGCTTGTCCATAGACTGGCCCTGGGTTTGCCCAGGCTTGGCTGTGGCAATCAGAAGCACAATCACACTCCTGTTACACCTGGTAAACAGACCCCCGCCAGACACAGGCACTCCGCCTCACCATGTGTCTCACCTCTGTCCAAAGGTCTGGGCCCAAGGTCTCCCAGCACCCCCTTCTGCCAAGGACACTCCCGGCTCCCTTGGCAAACCCAGCAGCATTTCCACCTCAGCTTCGGCATCCTCTGCACATGCCCGTGGCAATTCAGGGAACTCCCCAAGCGGGCTCTGGCCACAGATTTGCAGCCAGGAGGGGGCAGCTCAGAGCTGGGAAGGACACAGCAAGGAGAATCCCCGGCTGTGCCATTGATGGGATCTTCAGAGGCTCAGCTCATTTCCCCTTCCATGGACTGCTTTGCCCACCAGCCCCACAGGTCCCAGGGAAGCTGGGACCACCCCATTGCCATGGCCACAGCTGCCTGGCAGGAATGCCCAAGGCAGTGCCTGACTCAGCTGCTGCAAAAGGCCAGAGGCCTCCCTGAGCAGCACCCAGATTGACAGGGACAGGATCAGGGCGGGCAGCAACAAGGACAGATGTTGTGGTGCTTGTGCCTGGAGAGGGCAGGGCAAGACAAGCCCGGGGCATCAGGACAGTGTTCCTGTAGGCCAGCTGGGCCGGCACCTCCACACACTCCACAGTTCCCTCCTGCCCCCAGCACTGCTCTCTTCAGCCCCCCTCTCTTCCTCAGCGATCTCCCTGGGCCTGCACATCCCTCCTGACAGGAGCTTGTCCCTTGCCAGCGCTCACGAGAGCCCATCCCACCCCTGTGCCCTGGGCCCGGCCATACAGAAACTTGCCTGTCTGCAGGCCCTGCTGGGGCAGGCTCTGGTCTGCAGGTGGGGCAAGGGCCAGCTGGAGAGCCCTCTGGGCCCTGCCAGAGGTGATTTCTGGGGCTGTGCAGGCTGAGCAGTGGCTGAAGGCCCTTTAGGAGGCTCCCAGAGGGGGACTGACCACACCAAATTTACAGTTTGGAGTGTCTGGAAATGTTGAAAAATTACTACTTGGGAGATGCCTGTGTGTCCTTTGAATCAGAATGTTTCTGTGATTCTGTTTGATACAATTCCGTTCTGCTTCTCTCATCCTCCTTTTGCCTCTAATCAAAAGAGAAAAAGAAAAAAACATATTGTAAAAGC
>JAJEOU010001332.1:0-10157 GCA_021534815.1 Acrocephalus arundinaceus
AAAAACTCAACCAAGATGCTGACTAAAGTGTTATTTAAACTTGTGAAAGATTGGGCAGCTCCCTGAAGCTCAGAGCATGAAGCCAGTCAAGGGAGATGCATTGGAATGACCAGAGAACAGCTGCAGAAGGAAATCTGGGAGCCACAGGAAGGACATAGATCGAGCTGCTCTAAATGAAGAGATGTCCTTAGACAAGGTTATTGAAACAGGAGAGCGGGAAACACCTAAAGGAAGAGAATCATGAAATATTAGACTGAATATTGGTGGCAAAGGTAGAGGGAAATATCAGTAATTCTTCTCCTGCCATCAGTTGAAGAGTCCAGTAGATCCAGGAAATTCCTGTCCCTGGTGGGAAAACTTTGCCATTTCTTAAAATACTCAATGACAAAGAAATAAAGATTTCTTTGCATATTATGAAACTAACAGAAATTTAAAAAATTCCTTGTGTGTGCCTGGCCTTGCTGTCAGCCTCGGCAGCGGCTGCGTGGCCCCTTTGTGTGGCGCTGGCCCAGCCATGGTGCCACAGCCCCTGTGCAGGCCCAGGGCAGGACAGGAGCATTGCGGCTGGGAAGGGCCCCTGTGCCGTGGTGCCCACAGCAGCCTTGGGGCTCTGTGCCCCATGGCCTCCCTGCTGGGCAGCCTCTGCCAGCTCCTGCACAGCCCGGGGCACCTGTGGGCCTGCACAGACAGCCCTGCCCCGGGCTCTGCCGGGCTCTGGGCCAGCAAAGAGGCCGTGCAGGGCTGGCCATGGCCGGCAACAGGCCCTGAGCCCCGCAGGAGGATGGAGCTGGGCCACAGCCAAAGTGCCCCGCAAACCTGGGCTGAGCAGCCAGGGCTGGCAAGGGCTGGGGACAGAGACTGGCGCTGACAAATGTCCTGGGCCCCTCCCTGCTCTGGCCATGCCACCAAGGGCACAAACAGCCTCCTCTCTGGGCCCCTTGCCTGTTTTCAATGCCTTCCCCAGGCGCTGGCCCTGCCCCACAAGGCCTGGGCTGAGTCCTGCCCCTGCACGCTCACCCAGGCTGAGATGGACACTGATGCTTTCTCTGCCAGGCTCTCTCAGCCCAGCCAAGCTCCCTCCAAGCTCTGCCAGCTGCCCTGAGCTCTGGGCAGCCCAAGGGCCTCTCCCCAGCACAGCCCAGCCGCCTCTGGCCCCACAGCTCTGCTCAGGCCAGGCTGCTCTGGGCAGGGGCCCCAGGCCTCAGCCCCTGGCAAGGGCACAGCAGCAGCTGCAGCTCAGACAGGACTCAGCCCCAGCCATGGGGAAGGGGCTGGGCCAAGGGAAAAGGAGGCTCCCTGTGTGCCCTGCTCCCCTCTGGCTGAGGTGCTGAGAGCTCTGCAGCCCTGCTCCATCCCATCTGCCCAGGCCAGCACAAGCCACGGCCTTGGGCCCTCCAGAGCTGCTCCTGCTGCAGGCCAGGGCCCATGCCAAAGTAGGGCAGCCAGAAAGCAGTGCCCATTTCTGTTCATTGCTGCTCTGATGAGGATGGTTCCTGAGCCCCTTGGAGGTTTCTAATGAATTTTACTTTTCCAGAGGCCTCTTCTTTCTTGAGCTCTTCAGTTCAGGAATTCAGTGAGAAAAGCTCATAAACATTTGTTCTAAACAAGTGAAGAAGAAAAGGTGTGGGAATATTAAGGGTTTTAATTCTTTTGTGGTCAATTAGATTTCAGAAGTGCATTTTAAGTGGATGTACTATTTTGAAAACAATGCAGAGAGAACTGCTTTTTCCTGTTTTCTTTTCCTTCTATAGACTGATATCAGCAATGTCCAATTGATATTGACCCCAGCATCTTCTAATACAGTCTGAATAGATAGGAAAATCATGACCCTTTCATGGCTGCAATTAATCAGACTTTGTCCCAACCGCTCCCCACCATCTTCTCTCATCCAAACTGGTACTCCTATAGATCAGGAACAGTGTGGCCAGCAGGACAGGGCAGAGATTCTTGGAGAAGAGGAGGCTCAGGGGAGACCTCATCACTCTCTGCAACTCCCTGACAGGAGAGTGCAGTCAGGTGGAGGTCGGGCTCTTCTCTCAGGGAACAGTGACAGGACAGGAGGACAAACCTAAAGCTGCACCAGGGGACTTTTAGGCTGGACATTAAGAAATATTCTTCCCAGAAAGCGTGATTAGGCATTGGAATGGGCTACCCAGTGAGGTGGGTGTGTCACCATCCCTGGAAGTGTTGAAGGAAAGACTGGATGTGGCACTAGTTTCCATGGGCTGGGTGGCAAGCTGCTGTTGAGTCACAGGTTGGACTTGATGCCCTCCAAGATCTTTTCCATCTTGGTTGATTTTCTGATGATGGTGACTGTCAAGATTTCGGCATGACTTTACTGAAGACTCTAGTCTCTTGGTAGTTGTAAAGGAAGTCCTTTATTGCATTTCAAAGCAGTCCCATGAAGGCAAAGTTTTTAGAGTCCATAGCAGTATGCAGAAGCATTCTAACATAAAGTGTCCCTAAGTCCCAAGTAGGAGCAGCAGCCATTGATGCAGTAAAGGCATCAGTACTCTTTGTCCCATGAAGGTCTAAGCAGCAGCAGTAGCAAAAGGAGCAGCATCGCTGTTTTCAGGAATCCTCTGTGTGTGTGTGTGTGTGTGTGTGTGTGTGTGTGTGTGTGTCTCAAAGTAGTGCATTTTAAATCTATTCTTAGTCAATTAGGAACTTAAACAAATTTTCTTTTGTCTTCCTAGGCCAAACCTAAGTTAAGATTGATGTGAAACAGTATTTGTAATTCTTACAAAAATTCTCTATATATAACTATATCTGTTCTATCTAGTAAGGCTACATTATTTTTGGTATGAAAAGCATTTAAATAATTTTGTAAAAGGCAATGTTTCTGAACTTTAAACTAGGCCTTTGGGCTTCTCTTGCTAGCTTGCATTTCTGCCTCATATCTGTGTGGATTTTTGTATTTTAGATTTTCTGAAGGTTCTAATTGGATCTTCACATTTCTAGGCACTCCTTGGCCTGTGTGGATTTGGCCAGGTGGATTCATACTCCGACAGGTGACACTGCAGGGCCCTGGGGAAGCAAGGGGCCATTGTGACACTGTGGGCCTGGTGGCACTAAGAGGACCAGAGTGACACTGTGTATGACATGGCACCATAGAGCCCAGGGACCATTGTGACACTGTGGGGCTGAATGGAAGCAAGGAGTCCATGGTGACACTCTGGGGCCTGGTGGAACCACAGAGGCCACGGTGACCCTGTGGGGCCTTGTTGAACCAAGGGGCCATTGTGCCACTGGAACCAAGGAGAGCCTTGGGAGAGCCTGGGGCCCAATGGAATCCAGGGGCCATTGTTCCATTGCAAGGACTCTGGAACTGAGGGAACAATTGTGACCTGGGGTGCCCCATGGAACCAAGGGTCCCTGGTGACATTGCAGGATCTTGTGTGACCAGGGCTCCATGGTGACCTGCAGCACCAAGGAATTCATGGTGGCCCTCTGAGGCCTAATGGAACCAAAGGCCACAGTGACACTGCAGGGCCTTGTGGAACCCTGCAGAGCATTGGGACAGAGCAGGACCTGGTGTCATGATGGGGCCATTGTGACACTGCAGGCCCCATGGAACCAAGGGCCAGGGTTGCTCCTCAGGGACTCCTGGAATGAAGGAAAATGTTTGACAACTTTGTGGTGCCCCTTGGGCAAGAGGCCATTGTGACACTGTGGAAGCAAGGAGAGCATTGCTGCACTGCCAGACCTCATGGAACCAAGGATCCAGTGTGACACTGCATTCCTTGGGGGACCAAGGCATCATTGCGACACTGCAGGCCCAAGGATCTGAGGGACTTTGTGACACCAAGGGGTCCCATGGAACCAAAGGGACATTGTGACACTGGAGGCCTCATGGAATATGGAGACCATTGTGACACTCTAGGCCTGATGGACCATGGTGACACCAAGTTGCTGGGAGTGTTGATCTGCTGGAGGGCAGGAGGCTCTAAACAGGGCCCTGGAAGGCTGGATCCAGCCCAAATCCAACAATGTGAGTTTAACAAGTCCAAGTGCTGGGTCCTGCACTTTGGCCACAACCCCTGCAGCACTCCAGGCTGGACAGAGTGGCTGGACAGCAGCCAGGCAGAAAGGGACCTGCAGGGACGATGGACAGCAGGCTGGACATGAGGCAGCAGTGTGCCCAGGTGGCCAAGAAGGCCAATGGCTCCTGGCCTGGATCAGGAACAGTGTGGCCAGCAGGAGCAGGGCAGTGATTCTTCCCCTGTGCTGGCACTGGTTGGGCAGCACCTCGAGTGCTGTGTCCAGTTCTGGGCCCCCAATAGGAAGGACATGGAGGGGCTGGAGCATGTCCAGAGAAGGGCAACAAGGCTGGTGAGGGGTCTGGAACACAAGTCCTGTGAGGAGTGGCTGAGGGAGCTGAGGTTGTTTATCCTGGAGAAGAGGAGGCTCAGGGGAGACAAGGCAGTGTCAGGGCACAGGTTGGACTTGATGATGTCCAAGGTCTTTTCCAACCTTGCTGATTCTGGGATTCTCTGAAACCACCCTTGCAGCAGTTGCAGGATGAGCCCTGGGCCTCCTCTTCAGAAGGCCAGCAGCCCAGGTCCCTCAGCTTCTCCTCACAGCCCCAAGCCCATCCTGTCAGTCCTGCAGAGCCTCTGCAGCTCCTCCTCCTTGCCCACAACAGGGAGCCCCACAGCCAGACACACCAGCCCAGATGGGCCCCCTGGCCTGGGTGCCTCTGGCAAGGGAGCAGCACGAGGCACTGCAGGAGCCTGCAGACAATTCCTGAAGCACTTGGAGGATGATCCTGCTCCCAAGGGACGTTCCCATGGTGCCAAGAGGAACTGAAATGGGAGTGGGGCCAGAGGAAAGGCAACCAGGGATGGGCTGTTTCAGGGAGGGAACAGGGGTGGGCAGAAGAAGAAATTGTAGAAAAAGGTAAAGAAAGCCAATGAAGCAAAGGAAATGCTCAGGGCAGTTTGGGGGTGGCTGCCAGGCAGCCCTGGCTCTGAGCAACAACGTCTGCAGTGGCACAGGAAACTCCCAGCTGATGGGAACAAACTTTCTGTGTGACTTCAGAGGCCACCACAAACCTGAGTGGTTTCCCTGCTGTCCCCAGCCCTTCCTGGCCCCAGGGGCTGATGGCATTTGTGCTCCCTCAGTTCATCTCCCCACACCAACACCATGGGGGTGCTGACGCCTGCTCTGGGCAGTGCAAACAGGGGCTCCTGAGGCAGTGCTGCCGTGTCTGTGCCTGCAAGGATGCGGCACCTGTGTGAGCTGGGGGAGAGGCCAGGGCTGCAGGGGGGATGTTGTTGGCAGGTGCATGAGGACGCTGTGGGACGCTGCCCTGGGGTGTCCAGCACAGTGGGGATGGATCAGCCCCTGCTCTGCTGCTCCTTCCCCTTGTCTCCCCCAGGCACCTTGCAGAGCCCCAGCCATGCTGTTTGCCCCCAGCCTGCCCACGGCCAGCCTGGGGCTGCTCCCGGGGCTTTTCTGTGCTCAGCATTGGCCTGGGCAAAGTGTTCTGGAGAGAGCCTGGGCAAGGAGCCTGCAGCCCCCAGGCCCTGGCCTGAGGCGTCAGCGCTGCCCCAGCAGTGCCCATGGCCTGTCCCTGCTGCAGCCCCGGCACTGCCACCCCCAGCACTGTGCCCGGCCCGAGAGCACTCAGGCCCTACAGCAACACCAGGGCCAGCAGGGCAGCGGGGCAGGGCCACGGCAGCAGCACTGGCAACACCAAGGGCTGCTGCTGCTGCTGCTGGGCACAGCTGCTGTGCCAGCACTGATCTGCCCCCAGCTCTGCACACAGACATTGCTGCTGCAGCTGCAGAGAAGGGAACCAAAGGGGATCTCTGCAGAAAACTTGGCTGGGAGATCCTTGAGTTCTTTAAGCCACCAGAAGCCCCTCATTGACAAGTCTGTGCCACAGGGAAGGTGGAAGAAACAAAATGAGAAATGCACAAACAATGACATTCTTGTGACAATTTAAAAAATAAACAAAGAAAAAGAACCTCCAAATAAACCACAAGAAGTATCAAAGAACTTTTATTAAAGTGATTTGCAGAAATTGGCCAGCAGTTTAATGTTCTGAAACATCCAGTCATCAGTCTCCACACTGCAGCCTTGAGCTCCTGGTTCCTCAGGCTGTAGATGAGGGGGTTCAGGGCTGGAGGCACCACCGAGTACAGAACTGACAGGGCCAGATCCAGGGATGGGGAGGAGATGGAGGGGGCTTCAGGTGAGAAATGGCCAGTGTGATGAACAGAGAGACACGGCCAGGTGAGGGAGGCAGGTGGAAAAGGCTTTGTGCCGTCCCTGCTCGAGGGGATCCTCAGCACAGCCCTGAAGATCTGCACATAGGAGAAAACAATGAACACAAAACAACCAAATAAACAGGCACTAACAGCAAGAAGCCCAATTCCCTGATAGGATTTGAGCAGGAGAGCTTGAGGATCTGTGGGATTTCACAGAAGAACTGGCCAGGGCATTGCCATGGCACAGGGGCAGGGAAAATGTATTGGCCGTGTGCAAGTGAATAGAGAAAGGCACTGGCCCAGGCAGCTGCTGCCATGTGGGCACAAGCTCTGCTCAGGAGGGTCCCGTAGTGCAGGGGTTTGCAGATGGACACGTAGCGGTCGTAGCACACACGGTCAGCAGGAAATACTCTGCTGATGAGAAAAAGAAAAAGAGCTGAGCAGCACATCCTGCATAGGAGATGGCCTGGTGTCCCAGAGGGAATTGTGCATGGCTTTGGGGACAGTGGTGCAGATGCAGCCCAGGTCGGTGAGGGCCAGGTTGAGCAGGAAGAAGAACATGGGGCTGTGCAGGAGGTGGCCGCAGGCTACGGCGCTGATGATGAGGCCGTTGCCCAGGAGGGCAGCCAGGGAGATGCCCAGGAAGAGGCAGAAGTGCAGGAGCTGCAGCTGCCGCGTGTCTGCCAATGCAGCAGGAGGAAGTGGCTGATGGAGCTGCTGTTGGACATTTGCTCTGGCTGGCCATGGGCACCTGTTCATGGAGAAAGGACAGGGACAAGTCAGCAGAGGCTGCTTTCAGCCAAACCTGGGCCATTCCCTGCAGACTGTCCTGCTTGACTCACCCACCCTTGTTCCTGCTCTGGGAAAACCTTCCCCCAGGTCCCTGCCTGAGCTCCAGTTGTGCTGTCTGAGTGTGCCAGGAGCAGCCAGGCCTGTGCGTGGGGGCTCTCCAGGAGCCATCCCTGCCCTGCTGCCCTGGGTTTGTGGCCATGTGGCAGAGGGACAAGGCTGGATATTCAGGATTTGTCAGGGAATCACTCCTAATGCAGACAGGCTTGTTGCATCTGCATTCCACTTCTAAAGGACATGGAGAGCAGGAAGGAATTTTAGCCATTTTTTCTGCCCACACATCATTCCTGTTCCTGAGGTCAGAAATCCCCAGCATTTCTGCTGCACTCACAGTTTGCCACTGAGAGATGAGAGAGGCAAAGGATTCCCTGTGGCTCAGGGAAGGTCTGGATGGGCTTGTTCCCAACTGCCCTGGGTTTGCAGCTTTGGCTGCAATCAGAGCACAATCACACTCCCCTGTCACCCTGGATAAACCAGACCCTGCCCAGAGCACAGGGATCCCTCAATGTCTCCCCCTCTCCAAAGGGCTCTGGGCAAGGTCTCAGCACCCCCTTCTGCCAAGGACACTCCCGGCTCCCTTGGCAAACCCAGCAGCATTTCCTCAGCTCTGGCATCTCTGCACTTCCCCGTGGCACATTCAGGGAACTCCCAGGGGCTCTGGCACAGATTTGCAGCCAGGAGGGCAGCTCAGAGCTGGGAAGGACACAGCAAGGAGATCCCTGGGTGTGCCCATGATGGGATCTCAGGGAGGGGGCTCAGCTCATTCCCCTTTCCCATGGACTGCTTTGCCCACAGCCCCACAGGCCCAGGGAAGCTTGGACACCCCATTGCCATGGCCACAGCTGCCTGGCAGGAATGCCAAGGGCAGTGCCTGACTCAGCTGCTGCAAAGGCCAGAGCCTCCCTGAGAGCACCAGATGACAGGGACAGGATCAGGGCAGTGCAGAACAAGAGCAGATGTGGTGGTGCTGTGCCTGGGAGGGCAGGGCAGAGACAGCTGGCAGAGAGTCTCTGTAAATGTTGAAACATTACTTTGATGATCCTGTGTTCCTTTCAACTCAGAATGATTCTGTGATTACAATTCCTGTTCTGCTTCTCTCATCCTGTTCCTATAAAAAGAGAAAAAACCCTTTAACAGTTTAGAAAGAGAAAAACCAGACTTTATTGGAAGCTTCCAGTGTCCCAGTGGGGATGGGGCATACCAGCCCCTGATTTCAATTTTTTAAGGTTGATTAATTAGGATATTTAACAGGAACATCCAATAGGAGATTCAGTTCCCCAGTTACACACCCTGGGTCAACCCACTGAGTTGTCCAAGGGCTTCTTGCCCACTTTTTTATGACTGCTCACACTCTGGTTAAAAAAAATGTTCTTGTAGGTCCTCTTCCTGATAATAAGATATACAGTATTTCAGGAATGTATTTAGAAGTCAGCTAATTGTTCTAAAATCTAAGAGAAAGGCAGGAAACATACTAGAGTTAATTAGGATTATACATATATAAGTATGTAATAGTATTGAAAGAGTTATTAAGAATTATAGTTTTTAACTTATAAAGTAGTTACAGAGCTACAAATATATGAAAATGTATAAAAAAAAATCTTTTTGTCATCACCCACTTTCCCATCCTTCTCCAAGAAAGAAATTGAAAACACTCTCAGGAAAGCTCCTGATCTTTACAGCAATGCCAGGCTTACCTTCTTTTGGCAAGTGTCCTCCGCAGCTGTGCCCAGGCTGGTGTGGAGCTGGGAGCAGCCCTGCCCCACACAGCCCCTCTCAGCAGCAGCAGCAGCAGCAGCAGCAGCTGCCCTGCTCAGGGTGGCTCCTTCCCCCACAGCTTCTCCCCAGCGCTGGCAGCAGCTCCCCGGGCCGGCTGAGAGCTGTCCCTGGCAGGCAGCAGAGTCCCTGGGCCAGCACAGCGCCCTGGGCTGCAGGACCCTGCTCTGCACCACAGCCCTGGGCACCCCTGGCTGCAGCCCCGGCTGCTCAGCCCTGCAGCAGAGCCTGGCCCCAGGGAGCTGCCTTGTGCTGGGCCTGGGCTGGGGCAGCAGGGAAACCCAGCCCTGCCCTAGGGCCACATCCCTGCCCTGCAGCAGCTCCCACAGTGCTCCTGGAAGGTGCTCCAAGCTGGGGATGTGGCAGCTTCAGGAGATCCCTGCAGGAGCTGCAGCTTCTCTTCCCCCAGCCAGAGAGTGACTGTTTGCAAGCCTGGGAGGATTTCTCCTGCAGTGAGCCCTGAGTGAGCTCTGCTCTGTGCTGCCAGCCCAGGCTGAGCTGAAGCCCTGTGTGCCTGTGTGCTGTGCCCGGGGTGGCTGCAGGCAGTGCCCCAGCCCTGCTGGGCTGGCAGAAAAGCTGCTCATCCAGAGAAATGTGTTTTTAAGCTCTTCTTGGTTACCAGGATCTCCCTCTGGATGATGAGCTCAGCCCAGCTCATCAGCACAGACACAGCACAAGGACTTTAATGACCCTCTCAGGGCTTTGTGCTGAGGCCCTGAACATCAGTCCCTGAGAGGGAGCTGAAGAAACCTCTCCAGAACTCCAAGCAGAAGCCAACTCCAAAGTTTCTGGAAGTTTTAATGGGTCCCACTGAGGGACACGACACAGAAAGTGTCCCCAGGCCCCAGGCAGAGCAGAGAACTGCAGGCAGTGATGACAGGTGGGGACAAAGAGAAGCCAAGGCTTGGTGCCCTGGGCCACAGCAGCCTCTGTGCCACCAAGGACACTGAGGAGACCCTTGTCCTGAGGCCCTGGGGCCTCCTGGCACAGCCCCAGCAAGGCTGGGCACTGTCAGCCCCTTGTGCTGCCCTCAGCATCCCCCTCCCATGCCAGTGGCCTCCAGGATGTGCTGGAAGGAGTCCCTGGGGAAGGAGCCTTGGTCAGCAATGGCCCTGGGGGCTCCTTCATGCTGCCAGGGACTGCAGGTTTTTCCAAGGACTTTGGGTTTGGCTTTTGCCTTGGAGTCTCTGAGAGGTTTGTGCAATCCTGGCCTCCAATTCTCTGCTTTAATGAGTCCCTTGAGAGGCTTTGTCAGTAACAACACTCAGTGGGGCTCATTAATACTTAGGTACTCAAAGTTTTATTAAGAATTTTTTTTGA
>JAJEOU010002602.1:0-15507 GCA_021534815.1 Acrocephalus arundinaceus
AAGGGAATAAAAACTTCAAATAAAAATAAGATCTGTGATATGCCTTTTGCAGCAAAGGACAGCTTAGCTGCTTGGCCACTACATGAGAAGTCCTGGCAGGCAGACCTGATGATGGAAGTGCCTTTCTTATCATACCTACTAACTCATTCAATTTTCTCAGCTCATCCTAAAGTTCAGCTCTTTGTTTCTAGTCTAGGTTTCAGATGCTACTAGTCAGCAGCATGAAACTGTCTGACCCATCGTTATATAAAAAATCACTGGGGAAATTTCCCAAACACAGAGTTTTAAAAAGAATGATTAATGATATAGCAGTTGTAAGCCCTTTTTGTTTCTGCTAGGAGCCTTCTGTCTTCAGCTTTCAAACTATACAAAATTTTGCTTTTGAGGTTCTAAAAAAAATAAATTCAATAGCTGTCAAGTACAACATGAACATAAAAAAAAGAACATAAAAAGACAACACAATGATTTCCATGGACCTTAAAAGTATATTCTCTGTCAGAGATTATTAAGAAATACCTATGCTTCAGCTGCCAAAACATAGGTCTCTAGATCTGACTCAAGTCCAGGAGCTGGCAAACTAAAAGAAGTCTGCCACCAGAAAATATGGTCAGCACCATCCTATTCTTCTCTTTTCCTGAGGACAAACAGCCTAGATTCTTCAGAACAAAAACGTCATTTCATGTCTTTTCTCCTGTCACACTTGACTGTATCCACTGTAAGTGAAGTTACTGCCTTGCACATGATCTGTCTTCAAAGTAAACAATCAAATTGTGCCTTCCCTCCTGCAGTACAGCTGAGATGCTCAAATGACCTTGCACCTCAGCTTCTGTCAGCCCCAAATACTGCCATCAGTGTTACTCACAAACAGCAGAAATCAAACTGTCCAAAACTGCTGGATTCTAACTCTGCCCTCATTACTGGCTGGTCTCTACTTTTTATACTTGGTGAGGGCTTTCTCAGCTGTGAGTCACAACCCACTGCACAACAATCACCTCTGGGACCAAACATTGCTAAGAAAAACCACTCAGCCTGGAATTTCCACTCTATATCTCATAACTTTATGGGCAAAAGTGAAGGAGCATCAAGTACCATTAGAAGTCAGAACTAATGAGAGCTGCCAACTGGAAAATAGAAGTCACTAAGGGGTCCATAGGAGCCATAGGAGATCCCATTCCAAAAAGTCACACCAACAGCTTCAGCCAGGGACATTGATCAGGACACTAAAGTGAGCAGAGCTTACTGTTCACCACATTAAAATCTATTCCTTTGCTTATTTTGTCCTATACTGTTCCTAGCTGATCAGGCCATAAGCTCCACCTCTCCTGATTAAACTTCACAGTGTACTGAAGCAAATTATTACTGTTGTTTTTCATGGAAAACTCCTTCCAATAAAAACACCTGCACAAACAGATCTTAACAAGCACTGACCTGTTACCAAAATTAAAGGACAACAGTCATCCAACACCATCAATTAATCCAAAAGACAGTCTCATGCAAGCATGACCTCCTCTGCAGCCCATCATACCATGCTCTCCTTCTTCCCCTTAACAGATATACACACAGCTATGCACATTTTAGTGATGGCTTCACCTTAAATTTCTGCATGGATTTCCCATACCTTCTACCATTTGGAGCTGATGGAACTGTACATTCACTTTGAGGAATAAGCCATTGGACTGCAAGGCTCTAGAGAAGTGACCACTGGTCATCTTGAGTCGATTTGTGTTCCAGTTGATCCTAGCAACAGAACAACAATGGCTATCTCCAATTTGTCTTCTACAAGTGATTTCCTCATTTCTTCCTCTTGTAAAAAACCCAACAAACAAAACCAAAATGAAGGAACAGGGAGAATGCTGGAAAAGAGATTTGCCTCTGCCCTGCCATCTGGGCTGAGTGTTTTTGGCTGGCATTTATTTCTGTGAGCCTTGAAGCTCGTCCTTGTTTTACTGCATTGAAGCAGGCTTGGAGTACACCAGCTCTCATCGTTGCTCCTGTACTAAAACTCTTCTCCAGCTTTCAATTCCCCTTTAGTGTTCTTATGTGGCACCTAGCTCTGATTTCATGCTTTTTTTCTTTTCACTCAGTCTCAGGCCATTAATTCTCTACAACTCACAGACATCCAACTTTCACACTGCCAAGATGGTCTTGTGTCATTTAGTTAACTTTGCCTACAGATGGTTAAATGCTCCCCCATGAGTCAATTCAATTTAACATCATCCCACAGTAATGGCTCACAGGAATATAGATCAGGTGCTTTTTCAATGCTGGATCTCAACAGGATGGAGAAATGGGCTGACAGGAACCTCATGAAGTTCAACAAGGAGAAGTGCAAAGTCCTGCACTGGGAGAAGAACAAGAAAATGGAGCCAGGCTCTTTTCTGTGCCAGGTACAGAGGCAATGGGAACAAACTGAAATCCAGAAGGTTCCCTTTGAACATCAGGAAACACTTTTTTCTTGTGAGTGCTGGCACAGATTGGCTGGGGCGGTTGTGGAATCTCCATCTTTGGAGGTACTGAAAAGTGTCTAGACATGGTCAGGGACAATTGGTTCTAGGTGGTCTTGCCTGAGCAGGAGGGTTGAACAGGTACCCTCCACACCCCTTCCAACCTAAACCATTCTGTCATTCTCTCTAAATGCAGTAATAGGTTATTTCCCTTATAGAATCTTTCAACTGGCCTAAAAACCAGCATCAAAGTCAGGTTATCTTGTCACTTGATTGGAAACTGTAGGAGGAAAAATGAGATCTATACATTGGTTCATATTTTAGTGATGGGAAGGGAGCATCACGTGCAGTTGGGAAGAGGAAAAACAAGATTGCCAGGTTTTATTGCTAGTTCCCATGCTGCTTTTATGGATAGAATAGCTTAATCCCTCTGTGTTTTACTTCATCTACAAGAATAATGAGAACACATTTTACTCCCTTGCATAATTACCACTGGATAAGGTATGTCATTTAATGGCCTTGACATGTTTTGAGATCATGATGTGAAAGACACCACACACAGTGGTAACATCAGTTATTGAAATGGGAATACTAGCAAGAGAAAGACTCATGTCCTGATCCAGGAATGTGTCCTAAACCATGGACACAGGGTGTGCAATGAATTTGAATACATCCACAACAAGATTAAGACACAAACGAGGTCAAATGCTGGTAGCCAAAATGATAACTCACTTTTTATTTACTACCAAGGACAACAGTCAGGAGGAAAGGTAGAAAAAGTAGGAAAAAGTAAAAAAACAAGAGAAAGCAAGAAAGGATCCCACGGACCCTTATGGCACCAGGTGTCCTCACCTGCACATGGTCCCGGCGGCGCCCGGGCTCTGGCGGTTCGCGCTGCGGCAGCTCAGGCGTGAGAAGCTGCCTGCCCTCTGCTCCTTTTGTTTTCTAAGTGTGCCAGTTGGCTCCAACAGACCCCAGCAGCGGTGAAACACATTGTTTTACAGCAGTTCCACAATTAAAGACCAAATTAACATGTGGCTTAACATGTGAAATTGCTTTACATAAATATTACTAGTTAAATATAGTTCGTAGAAATGCGTGTGCTGCATCTATGAATATTAACAAATGCAGAGCCTATTTGAACAAGGCACAAGCAGCCTCCAAACCCAAAAATAAGAATCTGAGTCAAAGCATAATTGTGTGTAAGCTCAAAACTCTGTCATTAGTGTTAGTTGTCTTCATTAAAGCAGCCTTCCTCCTGCAGTCACTTGAAGCCATGTATCCTTTCTCTCACCAGAAATCAGCACTACTTTGAAATAAATATTTGGGTATTAAATCATTACAGCTCTTTTGTTGTTAGAATCCTAATGTTTAGCCAGTAAGGCAGTTAACTTTAAAAATCACTCAGCCAAGGAAAAATTCTGGCTGTGGAAATGAAAAATAACTGGTCATGTTTGAAGAGAATGGCAGCTCTACAGCAACAGGTCTCCTGTGTTGGATGGCTTGAAGAGAAACAGGCACTTGGGCTATGGGAGGGAGAGGGGGCATTTGCCACAAAAAGGACAAACCCAAGAACCACCATGGAGGTAAAGAGACCACAGGAGGAAGTGCCTGGAAGGGGAGTTTTGAAGCTCTGTTTGAAATGCTGCAGCTAAAACTTTTAGAAATGATCTATCATAAGTCATTTTCAGTCATTAGATGACTGACAAGGTGTACTAAATTGCTGTCTGTGTAATCTTTACTTTTTTGGATATTTCCTTCTGTAAGAATTTGGTTGTTGTTCTTTATCATTAGGAGAAACAATTTGATAAGATTTGGAAGACCAAGCCTCAAAGCAGATAGTGTGCAGCTAGGCATACTTCAGAGTGGAGCTATTTTCAAATGGACAGTAGAAACAGGAGATATGCAGGTTTGGAAGAGAATTTGGCTGTCTTAAGCTAGTTCTCTCTTTCAGAATAACTGTCCTAATCTTGCTCTTGAAATAAGATTTTGGCTTTGCAGTTTTGAAAAAATCAAAAGATAATAATAACAACGGAGTTTTTGACATCCTGTGACAATCCTTCACGTGTTTATCCCTAACCTAAGGATTGCTGCTGGAATAGAAAATCCAAAATACTCCATTTTCTTAACTCCTGGCAGAACTATTTGCCACACAACAGGAAATGGAGACTGATCAAGTGGCTTCACACAGAGAGAAGACATCAGTTAGACAGCAACTGAACCATAATGAGTCTCTTCTAGAGAACCTTCTCTCTTCTAGAGTCTCTTGGCAATGCTCTTACCAAAACATTATGCAGCAGTTAAGACAGCAATGCTTTTGTCTATTCCCCTATGAACTAAAAGGAGGACACAGCCCTGCAGCCAAAGCAGCAGGCAGAGGAGAGGAGAAGTAAGGTTAGCATTTAAAGATGACGTGAAAACTTCCAAAATTCCAAATACTTTGACCTCATGATGTTTTTACAGTTTCTGCAATAACAGTCTCCAAGAGCAGCTATGACACATGCCAGTCTTGAACTACTGAAAAATAATGAAATAGAAGGCTTTCAGTCTAAGTAGTCTCCATCTAGATAGTTGCAGTTATTAAATTAATAGAATAGTCGAGATCTAGATAGTTGCAGTTATTAAATACTACAAACTTTTTCAAAGTCCATGTGTAGGAGTTTACTGACTTGGCACAAATGTACTTTCTTCCACTTTCAGCCCATTCTTTTATAAAGAACTGAATATTTAAGTACTTTGAGTTAGTTATTTTATTTTTTTTTTCTTGAAACTGAGATGAATGTTTGATTCAAGCTGCAAAAATTCCAACATGTTATAAGAAATTTTCTAAGCCATCTAAGATCTGTTAGCTATGAGATAAGCCAATCCTACCAAGAGGTACTTCTAGTGCTCTCCTATTCCAGCATTGCTTTTTCAATTGATGATATTCCTGATGTTCCTGAGGATATAATTGGCATTTATCCCAATTCCCCCTTTTGGGAAGGAGAGAGGTTTTCTCTCATACTTCCATCTATTACTTTCAGTTGATGTCTGACACTGAACTGACCCTAAACAAATGATGATAATGATTGTGATAATTGTAATACAGATTAGGGCCTCAAGTAGTGTAGCCAATCCATCAGTGACTAATCCCCAATTTCCTGCAGAATGAGCCGATTAGTCTCTGCAGCCTGTTGTAATTCCTGGGGGAACTGTCTGCCTCACTGACTCAGTCATAGGTATACAGGGGGTGATATTGCTCCAATTGCACATTTTGCCAAGCCCTTGAACTAAACCTAGTCCAAGATTCCCAGCTTCTCCAGAGGAAGCTCCATCCTTTTCAGCTACTATTCTACAGAGTATAGAAATATGATCTTCATTAACCTTTTCATTTCAGACAAACACTACCATACACTCTCTAACCATCAAAAAAATTAACTTGATCCCAAGTCAAATTTATTAAATGTTTTGTTTCAATCTTATCTGTAAAGGATTTGCTGTCTGCTGAATAGTTCAGTGAAGTGTTTCCAGTGAAGTGATTTGGGACTGGCTTTGTCCAGGTGTAGAGAATGCAGAAGTCTTAGCCAGCAGTTTTCACAGCCATGTAGGCAGTCACTTGGAATGGTCCTTCCCACTTTTCCTTAAGTGATTCATTATTCCACATGTGGATGTATACATAATCCCTGGGCTGATGAGGATGCCCCTGAATGTCCAAGCTTGTTAAGGATGCTAAACAACAATGCTATGCAAAACTGAGAGCTCTTTTCCCAAAGATAATATATACTCTCTTAAATGACTATTTTCTATCACATGGCTTTCTCCTGAGATAGTTAGTTTGATACAGCCTGCCTTAAATAATTTCAGAAGGACTTAATCTTCCTTAGATCTAGGCCATATTCTAATTCTTAATAAGGTTAAAGGAAAAGCCTGAGGCTATCTTAGTGAACTTTCTTGAAAAATCTTACATAGTTGCCATTTCAAGTTTCAGCTCATCCTTTCTACTTTTCCACTGGACTGTGGTCTCTAAGGAGTGTGGACATCCCATGTAACTCCCAAGCACTTTGTATAAACTTTGAACTGTTTCAGCCACGGAAATAAATCCTGTCTGAAGACAGGCCTAATGGTACCCCAAATCTGAGTAGAACTTCCTTTAACAAAAACTTCTGTTACTTCTTGAGTTTTGTTGGTGCAGCAGACAAAGGCATCTGGCCATTAAGAAAAGCTATCTACCAAGAACAATATCAATAACCATCTTCCCAAAGGAACAGTAGGAAAGAATGTCATCTTAAACAAAAGCATCTCTGAAAATCATGCATCAGTATCTCACTGGGATGCAAGACAACAGTCCTGTTGTTTTCACAGAATCACATCAAGTGAAGCCTTGCTCCACTGTCTTACCATTGAATGCGTTCTTCCAGCTGGAGGATAGCTGCAGCTGAAGAATCCAAAGGTTTAGCCAGGTGGCCTCGCATGTTCCTCAAAGTTTTTATTACCTTGTTCTCCTTTAGGGCATTCTTCCCTGACTCAGCATAATAATCCTTCTTGGGAAGAGGTTCTTTCAGGTCCTTGAGCTGTCAAACCACAAGAACAACCCCCAGGAGAAAGCTTTTCTAGATTAAGAAAAGTAAAGTGCTTTGACTCTGATGTTAACTTTCAAAACCTGTGTTACTTCTTCATCTTTTATAGCGAGCCCTTCCCCACACTGATTTCCTAGTGTGTCCTAAAGACTGGCACAACACCTCTCCTCTCTCAAGGATTCTGAACACACTTTGTGGCCGGTTCTGGTGTCATGGTTTAGGAATGGTGTTCCCCAAATTCATGCTCCCACTTAGACTCTCCAAACCCCACTGCTGCTCCTTGCTCCCTTCTTCCCTTCCCCCTCACCCCTGCGACAGCAAGGAGAACTGGCACAAAAGGTAAAGGTCATGTGTTCAGTCAAGAACAATTTACTGGAAACAGCAATGAGATAAGAAAACGTAACAGCAACAATATTCATAAAGAAGAGTGTTCAAGAGAGAAAGAAGAGATTCATATGCAAAATGCTCAGAACTGATGTTACCCAACCACTTCCCCTGCCACAGTATTCAACCACAAGGAAATAGACTCCCTTTCCTTTCCCCATTCACTGCACCCCCTCCCACGCCCCTGTAGCCCCACTTCCTCCACCCTCTGTCCTCCATCAATGACCTGAGGTGGTATAGAAGAACAACCTCAGGGCCCTGGCCATGCCCCCTCCTGGCTACTGCAAAAATTAACCCTGCCCAGAACCAGGACAGTTGACTATTCCAACATGATTAGGAATTAGAGTCACCTGTTCATCCTGCTCAGAAACTGTCTGAGTTGAAGAATCAACCTTTAGCTGAAGATCTTCTCCCTGTAATGTAGGAAGCCAAGGAAGCAAGAAAAGAGAGACACAGTTGGGAAACAAATCCTCAGCAGGACTGCAGCATCAACTGCCTTCAAGCAGACAGCATGAAGAAATGGGATTTCTCCAAGGGCAGTGTAAGAGCTTAGGAAGAGAGCTAACTACCTTATTCTCAGAAGAGGAGATAACATGTTCCTTCTGTTTGGCTCTTACAGCTGATAATAGAGATAAAAAAATAAGAGAAGAGTGTTGCTGCTGTGAGCGCTTCTTTCACTTTGCTTTTCCAAAACTGCTTCACTCCAGAGAGGCCTACAAAGGTAACCATGTAGTCCCTCTGAAACTACCTTTGCCACGCTCCTCTGTAGCAGAGCTCACACCCACACTGTTTCGGGCTGCAGCAGGAAGCTGCACATCGGCCGGCACTTTCCTTGGACCTTCAGAATCAGTCTGCGTCATTTAAAAGACAGATGTGAGAACTGGCACAGGCTGCTTCCACACCACCTTCCACCCTCAAAGCTTCTGCTTCAGCCAAGAGGCCTAACAAGAGAGGGATCAGGTGATGGAAAGAACAAAAAGGGCAAACACAGCACGTTTGGCTTCTCTCTTGAGGAAATCTTTCGAAACAAGACAAAGTCCTAATGTCCAAGCTTGAGAGAACCTAGGCAGAAGAAATAGGTCTCTAAACTGTGAATCATCCACAACCATTTGACATTGACTGGATGCACAGAAGAGATCTGTGTGAGGTGAGAAAAATCAATTCTCACAAAGCCAGCCTACTAGGACTTCAGAGGACTGTAACCAGAAGGAAGTTTTACTTCTTTGTCCTAGAAATCCCACATGGATGTCAGCTGTAAGGAGGTCCAGGACATTAGGTGGACCTCACTTTGTCCCAGTCCCATCTGAACAGCTTGTCTGAAGCAGCAGCATGTCAAGGTCCAAGTTCTGCCCGTGTGGCAGAAGCAGCAGCAAAGGAAAATGAGCCCAGAAGCAGGTGAGTCAGAGGGAGCCCCAGTCTTCCTCAGAGAAGGTACCTTAGAAACCCAGGGAAAATCGTCTTCCTGTTTTGCTTCTTGCCCTGCTGGTTGCAGGGCTCTGTCTTCCTTTTTCACTTCTCTCCATGCTGGTTTCAAGACCCCTAAGGATAGATAAGCATATAATAGCTATGAGTGTTAATTTTACTCTGCTTTCTTCAGCTGCTTCACTCCAGAGAGGCCTACAAAGGTAACCATTCAGTCCCTCTGAAATTACCTTTGCCGTGCTCCACTGCAGCAGAGCGTGCATCCAACTTGTTGCTGTTTGCAGCAGGAAGCTGGACAGCAGTTGACACTTTCCATTCACCCTCAGAATCAGTCTGCGTAATGTAAGACATACGTGAGAACAGGCACAGGCTGCTTCTCCACTCACTTCCACATTCAAAGGCTGTGCTGCAGCCAAGAAGCTTAACAAGAGGGATCAGGTGAAGGAAAGAACAAAAAGGGCAAATACAGCAAGCACATTCAGCATCTCTATTGAGTAGGGTTTTCAAAATGGCACCCAGTACACCTGCCCATGCCCCAGAGAATGTAGGCAAAAGAAATAAATCTTTAGACTGTAGGTCATATGGGAACTCGGTTGACATTAACTGCATGTGCAGAAGAGAGATGTTTGATGGAAAAATGAATCCTCACAATGTCAGCCTTGAATACTTTTCATAGGACTGTAACAATCACAGAGTTTTCCTACATCATCATTACTGAAAATCTAGGTTGGACATCAGCTGCAAGGAGGCCCAGGACATTAGCTTGACCTCCCCTTGTCCTAGTCCCATCTGAACAGCGTGTCTGCAGCAGCAGAATTTCAAGGTCTAAAGTATGAGTGTGTGGCATCAAAGGAAAATGAGCCCAGAGCCCTCACTGTCTACTTCAGAAAATGTACCTCAGAATCCCAAGGAGAATCATCATCTTCTGCTCCTCCTGCTGCTTGCAAGACCCCTGAAAACAGAGAAGACAGAGCTCTGAGTACGTGTCACTCTCCTTTTCCAAATCTGATTCACTTCACTGAGGCTTACAAAGGTAACCATGTAGTCCTTTTGAAATTACCTTCACTGCGCTCTGCTGCAGCAGAGCACGCACCCACTCCTTTGTGGTCTGCAGCACAACGCTGCTTGCCAGCAAACACTCCTTCTACGATTTCAGAAAAAGTCTGTGTAATTTAAAAGACACAAATAAGAACTGGCACAGATGGCTTCTGCACCCACATCCATGCTCAAAGCTTCTGCTTTGGCCAATATGCCTAAGGAGAGGGATAACAGGATGAAAAGAACAAAAAGGGCAAAGCCAGTGCACACATTATTGTTGTTGAGCAGCATTTTCAAAAGGAGACAAGGTCTACCTGCCCAAGCTAGAGACAACCTTGGCAGAAGAAATAAATCCCTTAATTGTGGGTCATACACAACCATTTGGCATTGACAATTCACAAAAGACATTTGTAAGGAGGAAAAAAGCAATTCTCACAATGCCAGCCTTCCAGGACTTCAGAGAACTGTAACTAGAAGGAAGAGTTACTTCTTTGTCCCACAAATCCAGCTTGGAGGTCACCCACAGGGAGACACACAACATTTGTTGGACCTCACTTTGTCCCAGTCCTAACTGAAAAGATTATCTGAAGCAGCAACTGGTTAAGGTCCAAGTAAGGAGGGTGTGGCAGAAGCAGCATCCAAGCAGGACAAGCCCAGAAGTAGGAGAGCCAGAGGGACTTCACCGCCTCCCTCACAGAAGGTACCTCAGAACCCCAGGAGGAAACATCATCTTCCTCTTCTGCTTCTACTGCTGCTGCTGCTGGCAAGACATCTAGCAAAGATAAGAAGCATGTCATTTCTGTGAGTGCTTATTTCACTCCGCTTTTTGCAGAGTGAAATATAATGAATACATATCTTCTAAGATATGTATTCCAGTTTTCAAGGGTGATTTTTCTCTTTAGAGCAGAAGTGATTGCACTATTCAGTGATTGGTATTGATCCAGGTTCTCTCCTAAGCAAGTCTGGCCTGCTCAGAGAAGCTGTGCCTTGAGGTCTGACCCAGTGCGGACAACCTTGCTCCACATTCCCCAACCCCATCCTGTCTCCCCTTCACTCACCTGGGACCTGCTTTGCTCAGAGAATTGGCTGCACTCAGGCGATGAAGGGTTTCCTTCCTTTTTCAGCAATCTAAAACTCCTGAGTTTCAGACAATCTCTTCAAGTGTGTGCCAAGCCCAAGGTGCCACCAAGGAGGTTCCCCTTCCCCAAGGCAGAACCATGCAAGGAATGTTATAGACACACAGGATTTTCTACCATAAACACAAATCCAGAATTGGCTGAAGGCAGAATTAGACCAACTGCTGAAGGACAGACAAGCTTTGAACTCCTTGCAGCTCAAAGCTGCAGCTGGGTTGTTGGGAGGTGTGTAAGTGAGGCAAGAGTGAGGGCAAGGGCAATGCAGAGAGCCCTGGAAGTGCTTCTGTGCAGCCAGGCTGTGGGAAAGGGCACTGCAGGCCTGGCCTGGGTCAGGAGTGAGGGTGGATCATCATCCCAAGCTGCACTGGGCCATTGCAAGGGGCTGTGGCCATGGACACTGCACTGAGCCCACTGTGGCAGCCCCATGCTGGTGTCAGTGCTCAGACGCAGAGGGGATCCCTTGCTCAGGGCTGGTGTCAGTGCCCAGAGGCAGAGGGGATCCCTTGCTGGGGGCTTGTGCCATGGCCACCTGCCCTGTGCCGCGCTGGCTGCTCAGGCACCGCGGAACCAGCAGCAAACGCCACTGCCAGGGCCAAAGGCCAGCTCAGGCAGACAGAAAGGGGCAGGGCTGGGCACTGTTTCCATGGCAGCCCTCACTGGGACACCACCCCTGGGTCACCTGGCATGGCAATTGCCATGGAAACCCAGCTCATGGGAAATGCAGTGGTGGACAAAGGTTTCAGTAGGGCCTGTCCCAATAGGACAAAAAGTGGTGGTTTTAAACTAAAGGAAGGGAGGTTCATATCGGAAGAGGTAAGGAGGAAATCTTTGATGATGAGGTTGGTGATCCAGCAGGACAGGTCCAGGGAGGTGGTCAATGCCCATCCCTGGAAACATTCCAGTCCAGCTGGGACAGGGCTCTGAACAACCTGAGCTGCTGAAAGATGTCCTGCTCATGGAGGGTTTGGAGGAGATGAGCACTGCAGAGCTCTTCCCATCCAAACCATTCCAGGAATGCATGGGGAGAAGGGGCTGCTCCCTGGACTCCATGCACTGCCTTGACTCCTCCTTGTCTCTGCTGGAGCCCACATGCAGCAGGCAAAGGCAGCCCCTTCTCTGGCCTTTGCTGGCCCTGCCTTCCCCAGGGGCTGACAGAGCCAGGCTGGCCCAGGTGACCTTGGAGGCTTTGCAGGGCTCAGGCGCAGCGGCTGTGCCAGGCTCAGGGCTGAGGTCTCACTCTGGGGGCTGGGGCAGAGCCCAGGCAGAAAGGAGCCCTGAAGCAGCAGCAGCAGCTCTGCAGTGCTGGCCACCAGGCCGGGCTGCCAAGGGAGGCTTGTGGCCATGGCCTGGAAGCAGCTGCTGCTGCCAAGGTGCCTTTTGGGCCTCAGGCTCTCCCTGCCACAGCTCCCAGCACGGCACTTGTCGGTTGCTCGAGAGACGGTTTTCGTATTCCAACTCAGATGTTTATTAATTCCCATCTATAGTACAGTCTCACTAATTTGAGTTCTAGCTAACAAAGTAGAAAATGGCTCTGTCTCTTTGCAAGGTCTTTAAGAACAAACTGTCCAATTATGAACTGACACCTAATTATTTTTACTTTTAACCAATAGCAAACCACCTGTGGTCCACACTGCAGATTTTCTTACCCAGTTACAAAATACCACCCAAACCCAACAAAAAGGTGAAAATGAGGGACTTAGCCTACACCCTCAATCCTCCATCTTGCTTTTTTAATATTACTATATAGTAAAACCTTAAACTCTTAGTTTTCCACCATGTGGTATCACACACTTCTATTCAAACTACACACCCATAATCCCAGTGCTATCATTCCATTTTGGAAGCCTTTTCTAAGGCCTCAGATCAAATGCAGTGTTTCCTTGGGGGTCAGCGCCTGTCAGCACAGCAAGTCTGAAATTCTCCATGCCCAGGGTTCCAAGAGATCCCTGTTGGCTTCTGGGCTCCAGGATGACCTTCAGAGGGACACTTGGAGCGCTTCCTAAAGAGCTGCCCGTGCCATGGGGGTGGATTTGTCCTCCCTGGGTGGCTCTGGTTGGAGTTGGACGCTCCGTGCAGTCCCGCACTTTTCTCAGCAGGCCTTTGCAGCGAGTTCTGAGCCAACGTGTGGCTCTGCTGCCATCCCAAATCTGCGCTTTCCTGGGCCAGCCTGAGTGCAAGTGGGGCATGTGCTGGGCATGGCTGGAGATTTTCATGGCCCAAATCCTCCAGCATTTCCATCTGCTCATTGCTCTGGATAGCACCAATCACAAAACACCCAGCACAGCTGACAATTGTAATTTCTTGCAGATTGCGACAGCTGCACTGCTGATTGACAAATACACAAGAATTGATTTCACATGAAAATGTCATTTATTGCAAATTGCTACACCCTTGCTGACAATATAGAACTATGCAGATCTCAATTTAAGTTAAAAAACGGAATTTATTAGATTTTTACAACAATGTTTTGTAAAAATATACAAATAATAACTTCAGTTAACAAAAACTGAATTCATTGCCAACCTCTAAAACAACTCACTATACACAAAGATCAGTTAGGTGTTTAACAACTTAATTTATTACATATTACTACAAGCTTAAACCTGATCTGGAAATACAAAAATATCAGTATCTCTATCTAAATAGCTCTCTACCAAGAACTCAGTTGATACAATTACAAAATTATACATCTCCATACATGCTTAAATAGAAAGATATATATAACTACAACTACATCAATAGAAATACCTACATGACTGTATATGTAGGAAATAGAACTAAACACAAATAGAACAACATACACATAGAAATATTCCTATACAAATAGCAACCCACAGATATAAATATCCATATAATTATCCCTCTCTCTGTTCAAGTCCATCTATCTTTAAACAGAACTCTAAGCAGAAGGATTCCAGCCGCCCCATCTTCAAAGCCTTTCACTCCATCCTGTCGCAATAGGACACAAAAGGAAGACACGGACTCTGTTCCAGTGCACAGGGCAAAGACCCTCTGACCTCTTTATTCTGACTGCAACATATACAGTATTTCCATGCAGACCATGGATTGGAAGTTAAGGTTGCCACCTTTCCAATCCCACTGGTCAAACCCAAAGTCCATCAATGGTTCCCTCCTCAAAAGAGGAATGAAAACATAACTAGTATTTACACAAACATTATTTCTATTTATAACACTTTTGTGAGAAAGAATTAAAAAAACTATAAAAACCCCAGAAGGCAAAAACATCAAGGCAAGAGCATCCTTGCTTCCTGCCATGCAGAGCAGCTCTCCTGGACAGGGACAGCAGATGGGACACCTGGGAAGCAAAGGGAACACTGAGTCAGGATCAGGACTTTTCCCTTGGCAGCACCTGCCCTTCAGTCAGGGAAGGGAAAATCTCAGTGCCTCCCCAGGAGGGTTAGAAAGAAAAAGTTTGGCCAAAGCCACGGCCAAAGCCCACGCCACCCTCAGCCCCACCCTGCCTCAGCAGCCCTGTGGCCTCACCGGGCTCTCGGCTGGCAGCAGCAGCTCCCTGTCCACTGCTCTTGCTGGTGGCCTTCAGCTTCTCCCTGCTGCCTCCTGTCAATCTCCAGCTGTCCTCAGGGTCTTCAGGGCAGCTGTGGCAAAAGTGGAGGCTCTGCAATTGGTTCCCAGGCCTGGCAGAGCTGCAGTCCCAGAGCCCTCTGTGCTCCCTGCTGGCCCCTCCATCCCCTCAGCCCCACCATCCCCTGGGCAAAGCCCCGGCCCCCTTCAGTTTCTTCAGCCCCTCACAGTCCTCTCACCCCACTCAATCCCTTCTGACCCATCCCGTCCCCTTAGACCTGCCACCCCCCTCAGCCTGTGCCACTTCCCTGTCACCTCAGTGCCACCATCACCCTCTGCTGCCCCACACCCCTCAGTCCCCCCAGCCCCTCAAGGTCACTGTCCCTGCAGTGTCACCGCCTCCTCAGCCCCCTCAGGCCCCTCTGTCTCACCGTCCTTCAGCAGCTCCTCAGGGGACACTGCCTGGGGCCACCGGCAGCTCCACCATCCAGGGACCCCCGGGGCTGGAACTGCTGCCCCGCCCGGCCCTGCCGCCAGCTCGGACCCAGCACAGGAACAGGGACAGAGGGGGCACAGGGGGAAAAGGACAAAGAGAGAGAGGGAAAGAGGTTAAAAACTAGTCTAATTTTACAGATAATATCTATAACTATTTAGGCCTATGAACACAACTATAGATCTATAAATATACTGTATTTCTATAAACAGAAATTATAAGATAGATAAACATAACTATTAATTCTAAACATTAGTCTATATCCATCTATATACAGTGATATATCTATATACAGATATATCTATCTATAGACAGAGGGATTCTACCTGCCTGGTAGTCACAGGCTCTCCCTCTGTCTCTTCCTGCCACACAGGGCACCCCTCCAGAGACGTTGATCACACGGGATCTGGGAAGAGAAGAGAACACTGACTCAATATTGGCCCGTGTGCACGTTTCCCTTGGGCAGCAATTGTCCTTCTGTCACAGACTGT
>JAJEOU010000461.1:0-38529 GCA_021534815.1 Acrocephalus arundinaceus
TTTTTTGTTGTAAGTGCTTGAGTGGAGTGTTTGAGGTGTTTGATTGTGTTGTATGATTGCCTTTCAATCAAATAAAAAGGAGCTTTTCCTCCCAGTGGTGTAGTGTGTGTGGTGAGCATTTTTAGGAGAGTATTGCCATCCCATGGTGAAAGAATATAACTACTTGTTTTCTTGCCAGCCATTAGAATCTGAGCCTAATTTCTGAGGTAACACTGCCGTCATGTGTCAAAAATTATAATTGTAGAGCCTAATGGACTTGGCTTATTGCTAACTTTTTTCCTTCAAAACTAACAAGCTGTTTTTCCTTTTATTGGTAAAGTTACATGTCCAGAATAGAAGGTACAGGAAGTGAGAGTGCAGTCCAGAGGAATTTCCCTGTCCAAGGAAGTGTTGTAACTGTAACCCGTGGATTGTATTTTATGTAGTTTGCCAGGAGCTGTGGGTCCAATGAATATTTAGGTGGAAGGCACCTAGAAGTGGAATTTGTGCTCTCTGTCATACAGAGGAAAAAAAGGCCACCCAGATAGCTCTACAGATTTTGTTGGTAACTGTCAGGAGGCACATGGCAGTAGTAAAATATTTGAGCTGTTAGAGAACGGAATTTCAGGAACCCTACAGAAACCAGCAGAGATCCTTAGGGTTGAGTGTGCCCAGTATATTTTTTTACGGGGAATACCAGGTGAAGCTTTGGAGCTGGGATAAGATTCAAAAGCGTTGGGAGAAGAACTTGCAGCACAGGAGCAGATGAGAGTAAAGAGTTTCCTAAGAGTAGTCCCCTGGGATGTATTTTGACACATTGGAAAGAGCTGGCGGGCTATGGTGGTACAGGAACCAAGAGGGAGCTTGTTAAGTTTTGCACACAATGGTGGCCACTTTACAGGCTTGAAGAGGGGATAAAATGGCCCTCAGCTGGTACACTGGATTATGAAACACTTTTACAGCTAATGCTTTCCCTTAGGCATGAACAGAACTTGCAGGAGGTTGCTCATGCTGACATGTTTTCACTCTTCAGAACCACCCCAAGTGACACAGGGATTGTGGGATTAGGCCACTCTCTGACCCCTTAGTATTAGCTCTTGGAAAGGATAATAAAGTACCAGGGCAAAACCCAAACAATGCTGTAGTTCATGTTCAATAAACCAAGATGCACGCATCCTGACAAGGTTACACAAGCAGAGGCTCTGAAACAAGAAATGGTAGATTTGCTTAGACCACCCCTAGAAAACAGGAGAGGGGAGGGGTGGTAGGGGAGACAGATTCAGAATTACCATCAACCCCAGCCTCCCCCACTTCATCCTCTGCTTCATCTTCCTTCGGGAGAACAGCAATTGAGGTAGGGGTTTCCCACCAACTCCCAAACCAGGAGAGTCACCCAAACTGTGCCCACCACTACCCAGTAGGGGCAGCGAGTGGGATGAACCTGAACCCTCTGTGCAGCCTGGGATTATGTGTATGTCAAGTCTTTTGCAGAAAAGACTCTGGAACCACACTGGGAGGGACCATTCCAAGTGCTCCTCACCACCTTTACTGCAATCAAAATCAAGGAACAAAGCACCTGGATCCATCACTCCTGAGTGAAGAAGGCTCCTGAGGGACTCTGGAAAGTTATACTGGGTGACAACAAACTGAAATTAAAACTTTCTTGGAAAAATAAGTAGAGGGTGGGTGAAATGATAAACATAGTTTAACAACTCTCCAACGAATAGAAACGCTTGTAGTTGTAATGGATAATCAGGTAGATACAGCCTGGAGAGTTGTGGCATTTGTGACCATGGCTATAGCCACAGCTAAGGCAGCACCACTTGTACATAATGTGACTGGTATATACGAGTGCCAAGGGAAAGCTCATGGTTTTTGACTCCTGTGAGTCTCTGAGTCAGTTGCTATAAGTTACAAATGCAACTGTGTGGGAAGGAAGAAATGTTTGGGGATGTGAATATGTGTTTGTCCAGGATGGATCCCGTGAATCTCATCAAAGACCCATGAAACCTATCTGAATTGGTCCCGAATGTTGTGACAAATGTTTAACCAATTGTTCTGAGTTTAGGCTCAAAATAGAAGGTTGTCAATTCAGGATTTTAAGGTTGATTTTAATATAACTCAGATTTGTACTGACTTGAAAATTTGAGGTTAAGATAACTTGACCAATTCCAACACTAAGACAAAACACAGCTACTCAAATCACTTTAGAACCCATAGCTCCCATAATTACCAAAATTGGGCCATATGCTGTTAAAAAGACAGGAATTCAGAAATTGCTAGTTAATCCAACGTGGTCATTAAAACGGGTAGAGATGACAATGCAGGTGAATGCCTCTGACATTCAACTCGAGTGTGCTCCATTTTTAAAGACCTCTCTTACTGATTTGACCACCTGGCTGCAGAAGCGTGTGCCTTACATGTCCAGACAGAAGAGAGATCTCACTGGGTTACTGGGGAAGGGACCAGGGGTTCTAAACACAATGGATTCAGAAGTATTAATGAACAAATTGACAGTAATGGGCAGTGATATGGTTAAATTGCAACAACCTCTACAATCTTCCTTATTGGCATCAGGTACCAGCCAGTGGAAGTTAACAAAAATAACTTATTATTATATTATTTATATAACTTTATATTATATTTATTTATTATAATTTTTATATTTATATTATATGTTTTATATATTTATATACTTTAAATAATTAATATTTTATGGTTTTGTATTTATATATATTTATATTTTTATATATATATAATATAATATATATTTTATATTATGTATTATATATATTTGTTGTATATTATATTAATATTACATATTGATTTACTATATTTATTATATTATTTATATATTATATTTATTATAACTTCTAATTTATTTTTTTTATATTACCAGAATGGGAAAACATAGAAGAGCAGGATCATGAATAAAAATAATGAATAAAAATAATAATACTGAATAAAGAATAATAATGAATAATAATAACTAATTATAATATATAATATAATAAAATAATGAATAATAATGAATAAATAGTAATAATAACATATAAATATTATATAAAATATTTTTGCTTTAGGGGTAAATCATGAGGGGACCGTACTCTATCCTTCTGAACACAGAACGTGGGCAGGGAAAGTTGAAGGAAGGTGGTGAACTATTAGAACCCTGCTCAATGAGGGAACAATTGGAGTTTATATGCGAAGGCAATGTAGGGGCTTTTTAATTATTTATTTTATATAATTTTTAATTATTTTTTTATCCAATTTCCAAACAGGCACCTGTCATATCACACAAACATAAAAAGGCAAACTTGACTACTGTTCAAGAAATATCTCCTGTGACCATAGAGATGAACTTAACTTTGGTTGCACAATTATTGAAACAAAATGAATTAAAGAAAATTCTTAAAGAAATTAAAGATGATGAAAACAGAACCCTGATTACAATGCACCATGATACAGAGACTATACAGAGAGTATTTAAAAGGTTAGAAGAAGGCCCATCCCATCATTGTTGGGATGTGCTTTTTGCATGGTCACCAACAGCGACTGGCTTGGTCAATACCTTGGTTCATGAAATTATTGTTTTGCTCATTTTAGTTGGTCTAAGTTTGATCTTGTCTGTTTCAATACTTATTTGGAATTGGAGAATGCTGCAGTGAGTAGCAGCTTTACCTTCAATATCAAGAGCATATGGTACAGTTTTTAGAGACACCTATTGGACAGCTTGGCTAGATAAAGAAGAATCTATATATTAGTAAAAGAATTTACTAACCTTGAAGAAGGAGTGGGGAAATTATCATGATTTTAAAGAATCAAGATATTAGCTGAGGGTTGGAAGCAATTCATATTGATCAGGATGTAATTTAGATAAGCAAAAGATAAGTTAAGAATTATCAGATGCTTTAACTAGAGCTAATAGATGTATTGTTTGCCATTATGAGTTCATTCTAGTATTGTTTATAGAAGGAAGTGGAATAAGTGACCTGTTATTAGAACAGATTAAAACCAGTAAAACAATGACCAGCATTTGGACTTTATATCAATCAATCATGAAGCAGGGGACATTGCATTGTGCCAGAGGGTCACAGAGGCCTGAGCAAGACAATCCTTACTTAATCCTGCAAGACCACTGACCTAATTTGAGAACACTGACCCAATTCAAGAGAAGAACTGCGCACACATGAAGGACTGATAGCTTCATTTTAATAGAGAACGGGGATGGGAGGTGCTAAAGTTATTCATATGCATTGTATGTAAGATCTTGGGACGAGACGACTCCCAGGACACCCTCTGGTGTTAATAAGCATTCAACTTTCTAACTTTACTTAGAGGGTCTTTGTCCATAATCATATTGGTTTTTAACGATTAGCACTTGAGGAGATTGTCTGAAACTTAGGAGTCCTAGATTGATAAAAAAGGACGAAAACTCCTCTTTGCCAGAGTGCAGCCAGTTCTCTGAGCAAAGCCAGTCCCAGCTGAGTGAGGAGAGACAGGATGGGGTTGGGGAATGTGGAGCAAGGTTGTCCACACTGGGTCAGACCTCAAGGCACAGCTTCTGTGAGCAGGCCAGACCTCCAAAGGAGAGTCCCTGGGTCAGTATTAGGCACTAAATGCTGAAATCACCTCATGAGTAATAAGAAAAGTAATAAAATACAACCTTTAAAAAACGAATATATATTTCAAAATGTCTTTGATATATTTCTCCGTAACTGCAGCAGGAAAACTTGCGAATCAACTGCACCAGACCGGAGGGAAATCAAGGCACAGCCATGGTTTGTCAGCACTTGCCTGATCCTAATGAGCCCCGTGGTGCATTTGGTGCTGAGCCCTGGAACCTCAGGGCCTGAGTGGAGATTGCAAAAACCTTGCCAAGAGTCCAAGTCAGAAGAAAAGGCCAAAGTGTCTTGAAGTATTAATGGGTCCCACTATGGTAAATCCCCAACACAGGCTCTTCATGGACACCTTGGAGGAGAGAACTGGAGGCCAGGATTACAAAAAACTTCTCAGAGACTCAGCATGAGATGGAAAATCCAAAGGAAAATCCAAAGTATCTTAAAAATCTTGAGTATCTCAAAGCATTATTGAGCCCCACTATGTGTCAGTGCAAAGCTCTCAAGAGACTAATTAAAGCAGATAATTGGAGGCCAGGTTTGCATGAAAACCTTTCAGAGACTAAGTGGCAAAAAGAAGTACTTAAACTAACCCCGAGTACCTTGAAGTATTAATAAACCCCACTGAGTGTTGTTACTGGCTAAGAATCCCAAGGGACTCATTAAAGGAGATAATTGAGGCCATGATTGCACAAATCTCTCATAGAGTCAGTTTGTAAAGGGAAACACCAAGTACCTTAAAATAACTGAAGTACCTTGAAGCATTAATGAGCCCCACTGAGTGTTGTTACTGACAAAGCCTCTCAAGGGACTCATTACAGCAGAGAATTGGAGGCCAGGATTGCACAAACCTCTCAGAGACTCCAAGGCAAAAGCCAAACCCAAAGTCCTTGGAAAAACCTGCAGTCCCTGGCAGCATGAAGGAGCCCCCCAGGGCCATTGCTGACCAAGGCTCCTTCCCCAGGGACTCCTTCCAGCACATCCTGGAGGCCACTGGCATGGGAGGGGGATGCTGAGGGCAGGACAAGGGGCTGACAGTGCCCAGCCTTGCTGGGGCTGTGCCAGGAGGCCCCAGGGCCTCAGGACAAGGGGTCTCCTCAGTGTCCTTGGTGGCACAGAAGCTGCTGTGGCCCAGGGCATGAAGCCTTGGCTTCTCTTTGTCCCCACCTGTCATCACTGCCTGCAGTTCTCTGCTCTGCCTGGGGCCTGGGGACACTTTCTGTGTCGTGTCCCTCAGTGGGACCCATTAAAACTTCCAGAAACTTTGGAGTTGGCTTCTGCCTTGGAGTTCTGGAGAGGTTTCTTCAGCTCCCTCTCAGGGACTGATGTTCAGGGCCTCAGCACAAAGCCCTGAGAGGGTCATTAAAGTCCTTGTGCTGTGTCTGTGCTGTTGAGGTGGGCTGAACTCATCATCCAGAGGGAGATCCTGGCAACCAAGAAGAGCTTAAAAACACATTTCTCTTGATGAGCAGCTTTTCTGCCAGCCCAGCAGGGCTGGGGCACTGCCTGCAGCCACCCTGGGCACAGCACACAGGCACACAGGGTTTCAGCTCAGCCTGGGCTGGCAGCACAGAGCAGAGCTCACTCAGGGCTCACTGCAGGAGAAATCCTCCCAGGCTTGCAAACAGTCACTCTCTGGCTGGGGGAAGAGAAGCTGCAGTTCCTGCAGGGATCTCCTGAAGATGCCACATCCCACAGCTTGGAGCACCTTCCAGGAGCACTGTGGGAGCTGCTGCAGGGCAGGGATGTGGCCCTAGGGCAGGGCTGGGTTTCCCTGCTGGCCCAGCCCAGGCCCAGCACAAGGCAGCTCCCTGGGGCCAGGCTCTGCTGCAGGGCTGAGCAGCCGGGGCTGCAGCCAGGGGTGCCCAGGGCTGTGGTGCAGAGCAGGGTCCTGCAGCCCAGGGCGCTGTGCTGGCCCAGGGACTCTGCTGCCTGCCAGGGACAGCTCTCAGCCGGCCCGGGGAGCTGCTGCCAGTGCTGGGGAGAAGCTGTGGGGGGAAGGAGCCACCCTGAGCAGGGCAGCTGCTGCTGCTGCTGCTGCTGCTGCTGCTGCTGCTGCTGAGAGGGGCTGTGTGGGGCAGGGCTGCTCCCAGCTCCACACCAGCCTGGGCACAGCTGCGGAGGACACTTGCCAAAAGAAGGTAAGCCTGGCATTGCTGTAAAGATCAGGAGCTTTCCAGAGAGTGTTTTCAATTTCCTGCTTGGAGAAGGATGGGAATTTTGGTGTGATGGAAAGGAGATTTTTGCTTTTTATACATTTTTCACATATTTGAAGCTCTGTTAACTACTAATATGTAGTTATAAAACTATAATCCCTAATTACCTATATTCAAGTACTATTACAAACTTATGATCTTTGAAAGTATAAAGATTATTATACTGTAATTTTTAGTGTGTAATTATTACATACTTATAATCTTTATAATTATAAGGATTACTCTAATCCTTAATTAAGTCTAGTATGTTTACTACCCTTTTTCTTAAGTTTTAGAACAATAAGCTTCTAAATACATTCCTGAAATACTGTATAGTCTTATTTTCAGGAAGAGGACCTACAAAAAGAACATTCTGGTTTTTAACTTGAGTATGAACAGTCAAAAAAAAAGTGGCACAAAGCAGCCTTTGGATCCCTTCCAAGGGGTTTACCCAGGGAAGTGTAACTGAGGACACTGAATCTCGTATTTCTTCTTCCTGTTAAATATCCTAATTAATCAACCTTAATAAATTGTTCATATCAGGAGCTGGGTATTCCCCATCCCCACTGAGACACCTGGAAGCTTCCAGTTAAGGTCTGGTTGTTACTTTACTGTTCTAATGCTGCTGCAAGGGTTTTTTTCTCTTTTGATTATAGGCAAGAGGAGGATGAGAGAAGCAGAACAGGAATTGTAATCACAGAATCACAGAACATTCTGAGTTGAAAGGGACACACAGGATCATCAAAGGAATATTTCAACATTGACAGATACTCCAGAACTGTAACTTTGGATGGTCAGTCTCTCTGCTGGGAGCCTCCTAAAGAGACTTCAGCCACTGCTCAGCCCTGCACAGCCCCAGCATCACCTTGGCAGGGCCCAGCAGGGCTCTCCTGAGCTGCCCTTGCCCACCTGCAGATAGAGCCTGCCCCAGCCAGGGCCCTGCAGACAGGCAGGTTTCTGTAGGGCTGGGCCCAGGGCACAGAGGGTGGGGTGGGCTCTGTGAGTGCTGGCAGGGACAAGGCTCCTGTCAGGAGGGAAATGTGCAGGCCCAGGGAGATGCTGAGGGAAGGAGAGGGGGCTGAAGAGAGCAGTGCTGGGGGCAGGAGGGCACTGTGGGTGTGTGGGAGGTGCCGTGCACAGCTGGCTACAGGAACACTGACCTTGCCCAGAGCCCTTTGGAGAGGGTGAGACATTGAGGGATCCCTGTGCTCTGGGCAGGGTCTGGTTTATCCCAGGGTGACAGGGGAGTGTGATTGTGCTCTGATTGCAGCCAAAGCTGCAAACCCAGGGCAGTTGGGAACAAGCCCTTCCAGCCCCTCACCTTCCCTGAGACACAGGGAATCCTTTGTCTCTCACATCTCTCAGTGGCAAACTGTGAGTGCAGCAGAAATGCATGGAATTTCTGACCTCTGAGAACCAGAAATGATGTGTGGGCAGGAAAATAATGGCTAAAATTCCTTCCTGCTCTCCATGTCCTTTAGAAGTGGGAATGCAGATGGCAACAAGCCTGTCTGCATTAGGAGTGATTCCAATGACAAATCCTGATTATCCAGCCTTGTCCCTCTGCCCCATGGCCACAAACTCAGGGCAGCAGGGCAGGGATGGCTCTTTGCGATCCCCCATGCACAGGCCTGGCTGCTCCTGGCACACTCAGACAGCACAACTGGAGCTCAGGCAGGGACCTGGGGGAAGGTTTTCCCAGAGCAGGAACAAGGACGGGTGAGTTACAGCGGGACAGTCTCCAGGGAATGGCCCAGGTTTGGCTCAGAGCAGCCTCTGCTGACTTGTCCCTGTCCTTCATCCATGAACAGGTGCCCATGGCCAGCCAGAGCAAATGTCCAACAGCAGCTCCATCAGCCACTTCCTCCTGCTGCCATTGGCAGACACGCGGCAGCTGCAGCTCCTGCACTTGTGCCTCTTCCTGGGCATCTCCCTGGCTGCCCTCCTGGGCAACGGCCTCATCATCAGCGCCGTAGCCTGCGGCCACCTCCTGCACAGCCCCATGTTCTTCTTCCTGCTCAACCTGGCCCTCACCGACCTGGGCTCCATCTGCACCACTGTCCCCAAAGCCATGCACAATTCCCTCTGGGACATCAGAACCATCTCCTACGCAGGATGTGCTGCACAGGTGTTTATGCTTGTCTTCTTTCTTGGGTCAGAGCTTGCCATTCTGACCATCATGTGCTACGACCGCTACGTGTCCATCTGCAAACCCCTGCACTATGGGACCCTCCTGGGCAGCAGAGCTTGTGCCCACATGTCAGCAGCTGCCTGGGCCACTGCCTTTCTCTATTCACTGCTGCACACAGCCAATACATTTTCCTTGCCCCTGTGCCACAGCAATGCCCTGGGCCAGTTCTTCTGTGAAATCCCACAGATCCTCAAACTCTCCTGCTCCAAATCCTACCTCAGGGAACTTGGGCTCATTGCTGTTAGTGTCTGTTTAGGTCTCGGATGTTTTGTGTTCATTGTTTTCTCCTATGTGCAGATCTTCAGGGCTGTGCTGAGGATCCCCTCGGAGCAGGGACGGCACAAAGCCTTTTCCACCTGCCTCCCTCACCTGGCTGTGGTCTCTCTCTTCATCAGCACTGGCTTTTTTGCCTACCTGAAGCCTCCCTCCATTTCGTCCCCATCCCTGGACCTGGCCCTTTCAGTTCTTTACTCGCTGGTGCCTCCAGCCTTGAACCCCCTCATCTACAGCCTGAGGAACCAGGAGCTCAAGGCTGCAGTGTGGAGACTGATGACTGCATGGTTTCAAGAACATTAAACTTCTCTCCAGTTCCAGGCAATCACTTGTAATAAAAGTAATTTTTTATACTTCTTGTTGGTTTCTATTTGGAGGATCCTTTTCTTTGTTTTTTTTATTTTTTTATCTTTTTTACAAATAAATGTCATGGTTTTAGCCATTTCTCATTTTGTTTCCCTCAATCTTCCCTGTGGCCACAGACTGTGTCACTGTGGACCTGCACTCTTTGTAGCTTTAAATACACTAAAAGATATCCCCTTAGAAAATTTTTCTGCAGAGGTGCCCCTTTGGTTCCCTTCCCTGCAGCTGCAGCAGCAATGTCTGTGTGCAGAGCTGGGGGCAGATCAGTGCTGGCACAGCAGCTGTGCCCAGAAGCAGCAGCAGCCCTTGGTGTTGCCAGTGCTGCTGCCGTGGCCCTGCCCCGCTGCCCTGCTGGCCCTGGTGTTGCTGTAGGGCCTGAGTGCTCTCGGGGCCGGGCACAGTGCTGGGGGTGGCAGTGCCGGGGCTGCAGCAGGGACAGGCCATGGGCACTGCTGGGGCAGCGCTGACGCCTCAGGCCAGGGCCTGGGGGCTGCAGGCTCCTTGCCCAGGCTCTCTCCAGAACACTTTGCCCAGGCCAATGCTGAGCCCAGAAAAGCCCCGGGAGCAGCCCCAGGCTGGCCGTGGGCAGGCTGGGGGCAAACAGCATGGCTGGGGCTCTGCAAGGTGCCTGGGGGAGACAAGGGGAAGGAGCAGTAGAGCAGGGGCTGATCCATCCCCACTGTGCTGGACACCCCAGGGCAGCGTCCCACCGCGTCCTCATGCACCTGCCAACAACATCCCCCCTCTGCAGCCCTGGCCTCTCCCCCAGCTCACACAGGTGCCACATCCTTGCAGGCACAGACACGGCAGCACTGCCTCAGGAACCCCTGTTTGCACTGCCCAGAGCAGGCGTCAGCACCCCCATGGTGTTGGTGTGGGGAGATGAAGCTGAGGGAGCACAAATGCCATCAGCCCCTGGGGCCAGCAAGGGCTGGGGGACAGCAGGGAAACCACTCAGGTTTGTGGTGGCCTCTGAAGTTCCACAGAAAGTTTGTTCCCATCAGCTGGGAGTTTCCTGTGTCACTGCAGACGTTGTTGCTCAGAGCCAGGTTTGCCTGGCAGCCACCCCCAAACTGCCCTGAGCATTTCGTTTGCTTCATTTGGCTTTCTTTACCTTATTTTGCTAGAGATTTCTTCTTCTTGCCCACCCCTGTTCCCTCCCCTGAAAACAGCCCCTCCCTGGTTGTCCTTTCATCTCTGGCCCCACTCCGCATTTCAATTCCTGATTTTGCACCATGGGAACGTCCCTTGGGGAGCAGGATCATCCTCCAAGTGCTGCAGGAATTGTCTGCAGGCTCCTGCAGTGCCTTGTGCTGCTCCCTTGCCAGAGGCACCACAGGCCAGGGGGGCCCATCTGGCCTGGTGTGTCTGGCTGTGGGGCTCCCTGTTGTGGGCAATGAGGAGGAGCTGCAGAGGCTCTGCAGGACTGACAGGATGGGCTTGGGGGCTGTGAGGAGAAGCTGAGGGACCTGGGCTGCTGGGCCTTCTGAAGAGGAGGCCCAGGGCTCATCCTGAAACTGCTGCAAGGGTGGTTTCAGAGAATCCCAGAATCAGCAAGGTGGGAAAAGACCTTGGACATCATCAAGTCCAACCTGTTCCCTGACACTGCCTTGTCTCCCCTGGGCCTCATCTTCTCCAGGATAAACAACCCCAGCTCCCTCAGCCACTCCTCACAGGACTTGTGTTCCAGACCCCTCACCAGCCTTGTTGCCCTTCTCTGGACATGCTCCAACCCCTCCATGTCCTTCTTTTATTGGGCACCCAGAACTGGACACAGCACTCGAGGTGCTGCCCAACCAGTGCCCAGCACAGGGGAAGAATCACTGCCCTGCTCCTGCTGGCCACACTGTTCCTGATCCAGGCCAGGAGCCATTGGCCTTCTTGGCCACCTGGGCACACTGCTGCCTCATGTCCAGCCTGCTGTCCATCAGTCCCTGCAGGTCCCTTTCTGCCTGGCTGCTTTCCAGCCACTCTGTCCCCAGCCTGTTTTGCTGCAGGGGTTGTTGTGGCCAAAGTGCAGGGCCCGGCACTTGGGCTTGTTACACCTGACATTGTTGGATTTGGGCCCTGGATCCAGCCTGTCCAGGGCCATGTGCAGAGCCCTCCTGCCCTACAGCAGATCAACACTCCCAGCCAACTTGGTGTCACCATGGTTCCAGGAGGCCAGGCAGTGTCACAATTGTCTCCATGATTCCATGAGGCCTCCCAGTGTCACAATGTCCCTTTTGTTCCATGAGACCACTTGGTGTCACAAAGTCCCTTGGATCCTTGGGCCCCGCAGTGTCACAATGGTGCCTTGGTCCCCCAAGGCCCTGTAGGCTCACAATGGATCCTTGGTTCCATGAGGTTTGGCAGTGCACCAATGCTCTCCTTGCTTCCACACTGTCACAATGGCCTCTTGCTCCCAAGGGGCACCACAAAGGTGTCAAATGTGTTTCCTTCATTCCAGGAGTCACTGAGGAGCAACCCTGGCCTCTTGGATCCATTGGGCCCTGCAGTGTCACAATGGCCCCATCATGACACGAGGTCCTGTTCTGTCCCAATGCTCTGCAGGGTTCCACAAGGCCCTGCAGTGTCACAGGGGCCTCTTGGTTCCATCAGGCCTCAGAGGGCCACTATGAATTCCTTGGTGCTGCAGTGTCACAATGGAGCCCTGGTGACACAAGATCCTGCAGTGTCACCAGGGACCCTTGGTTCCATGGGGCACCCCAGTGTCAAAATTGTTCCCTCAGCTCCAAGAGGCCTTGCAATGGGACAATGGCCCCTGGATTCCATTGGGCCCCAGGGTCTCTCAAGGCTCTCCTTGGTTCCGCAGTGGCACAATGGCCCCTTGGTTCAACAAGGCCCCACAGGGTCACCGTGGCCTCTGTTTTTCCACCAGGCCCCAGAGTGTCACCATGGACTCCTTGCTTCCATTCAGCCCCACAGTGTCACAATGGCCCCTGGGCTCTATTGTGCCATGTCATACACAGTGTCACTCTGGTCCTCTGAGTGCCACCAGGCCCCCGCAGTGTCACAAATGGTCCCTTGCTTCCTCAGGGCCCTGCAGTGTCACCATCACCAGAGAATCCACCAGGCTGGAAAAGACCTTGAAGAGCATCAAGTCCAACCTGTGACCCAACACCACCTTGTCACCCAGACCATGGCACTGAGTGCCACATCCAGGTTTCCTTCAACACTTCCAAGGATGATAACTTTCCCACCTCCCTGGGCAGCCCATTCTAATGCCCTATCACCCTTTCTGTGAAGAATATTTCCTAATGTCCAGCCTTAACATCCCCTGGTTATGCTTAAGGCTGTGTCCTCTTGTCCCGTCAGTGTTCCCTGAGAAGAGCCCAATGCCCACCTGGCTGCCCCCTCCTGTCAGGGAGTTGCAGAGAGTGGTGAGGTCTCCCCTGAGCCTCCATGCCCCTCAATGTTATTCTGAATTTGGGGGGCTGTTACAACCCACTCTTAATATTAGCTGAGTTTGTAGCGGTTTTAGAGTTTAAAAGTGGGAATGAGAGTACAGTTTAACCAAAATAAATGCACCTTTTTTTGATGTGCCCACAAAACTGATATGCAATAGTGAGAGAGAGAACAGAGAGGGAGTTAACAATAGAGAGAAAGAGAGAGAAGGACAGAGAGAGAGATAAAAAAACCAGGGAAATAGCTACCGACGGATGAGAGACGGGTCCTTGTATGTCTTTTTTGCCAATAGACCACCTTTGCAGTCCTCGTGGCATTGCTAATGGATTCTGTTTTCCATGGGGAGGCCTCCAGAGGGGTGTTCTCCGAGGCTGAATATATAGGTATTTCTGAATCGAAGGCAGCTGGCCAGAGCAAAGATGACAGGAGGAAACTTTTGTGATCAAGGCCCGTGCACAATGGGAAGAACAGGACAAGCTGGCCCCTTCAGTCCAGGTACAGGTGATTCGGCTCACAGGAGGCAGTGTATTGTGGCCTCCATTGTTCTGGCAGGATGTAGATCCAGCAGCAAGACTTGAGTCTACACACATGGCTGGTCAGCAGCAGCTCATCAGCTTTTGGGGTCCCAGCCCCTCTTCCCCCAGAGCTTCTTTTCCTCGATGAAAACGTATTGAAGGTCTTCAGGCTGACTCTCACACCCAGTGACCTGTCCCATTTTTCTCATCACATGGGAGAAGCTCAGGTTACTCCTTTAGTTTTTTTGGAACTGGAATGTTCCCGTTTCCCCCCCTCCACCACTGCTCCCACCAGTGTGTGTGATGTTTTATTCTTAAAGGGACAAAAGCACAGCACACATCCCTCCCGCCCACACTGGAAACATTTGACCCTCCCAGCCACTGCTGGTCCAGCTGGAATGGTGGCTGGTGCTGCAATCCGGCCTCTGAGCCCAGACCCTTTCCGCTGTTCATCTGGGTCCCTTATGGCTCACTTGGTGCAGGTCTCAGTGAGGAGGTCCAGGGTTGGAGGTGGAGCAACCAGAAGCCCGGAGATGATCCTCTTGCAGACATCATTGGCATTGCTTTGTGCCACTTCCAGGCCCCAAGTGGCTTTGTGCCACTTCCGGTATCATCTTCTGTTGCACCTCCTGCTCCTCTTTCTGGTTTTCCACCACTGCATGAAGTCTATCTATAAAATCTAGGAAAGGTTCAGAAGGGGATTGTTTAATTGAGATAGAACTCTGCCGAGGATCTTTAGTGGGCATGATCTGAAATGCCCTTTTGGCAGGATCCTTCATGTGATTTCACACAGGAAGGGTTACTGGGTTTCACTGGGTTTTACTGGTTTGTACTGGGATGGTGCTGGGGGTTACTGGCTTATACTGGTTTTTACTGGGGTGGGGTGCTGGGGGTTACTGGGTTATTCTGGGATATACTGGGAGAGGAAACAGCATATGAGTGAGCACACCCTGCTGGCAGGGAGGACCTGGTGGCAGACTGTGGGTTATACTGGTTTATACTGGGATTGGGTGTTGAGGGCATTGCTTTATAGTAGGTTATACAGGGATATACTAGTTTGTACTGGGATGGGTTGCTGGGAGTTACTGGGTTATACTGGTTTGTACTGGAATGGCATACTGTGAGTGACTGGGTTATACTGGGTTACACTGGTTTGCACTGGTTTATACTCATTTGTACAGGGATGGCATGCTGGGAGCATTGGTTTATACTGGGTTACACTGGGTTATATTGGGATGTACTGGTTTATACTGGGATGGGGCTTGGGACCTACTGGGAGTGACTTCAGGTTATGCTGGCCTTACTGGTTTATACTGGGAGCTGTCCCCACAGGGCTCATGGGTTTAGGGGTGTCTCCCAGTGCTTACTGGTTTCTACTGATTCCCTCCCATTATAAACCTGATAAAGGTGGGAGACCCAAGACCATACTGGGAGCCCTTAGACCTGAATTTCATGGGTAGACCTGATGCCTCAAAGTTCCCTTTGGCTAGAATGGATAGACCTGATGTTCCTAACTCTGTTCTGGCTGGAATGGGTAGACCAGATATCCCTAATTCCTTATTGGCTTCAATAGGGTAGACCTGGTGCTCCTAAACCCTGTAGTGGGAATGGGTTTGGGTGCAGTAACTCTTACTAGTTTATGCTGGAAGCTGCCACCTCAGGCTGCAGGGGCTTAGGGCAAGCTCCCAGTGCTTAGTGGTTTTTACTGGTGCCCTCCCAGTCCATGCCTGGGTCCACCAGCAGACACTGGTGGCTGTGCAGGACCCCAAGGCCAAGCTGGCCTTTGCCAGGGCCCTGCTGAGCCACAACTTCTCCAACTCCTCAGCCTGGCACCACTGCCTGTGGCTCCTGGTGCTCACCAGGAACTTCAGGAAGGGTGAGGCCAGGACGCTGCCCCCTTAAAGGCTGAAGGAAGGTAAAAGAATCCCCCGGAAAAATTTCCAGAACTTCGGGGGGATCCTGTGTCAAAATTTCTCCAGTCCCTTGCTTGAAATTGAACTCTGTTGGGTTGGATGGGTAGACCAAGTGTCCCAAAAATTCCCATTGACTTCAATGGGGAGACCTGCTGTTCCAAAAATCCCCATTGACCTTAATGAGTAGACCTGGTGTCCCTAAATCCCCATTGACTTCAATGGTAGACCTGATGTCATTACAGTTGTTAATGGATAGACCTGCTGTCCCCAGATCACCATTTCCATTGATGGGTAGAGCTGTTTTCCTGAAATCCGCATTGGTTTCAATGGGTAGACCTGGTGTCCTAAATCCTCCCAACTGACTTTAATGGAGGTAGACCTGATGTCCCAAATTTCCCATTCACATCAATGGCTGGACCTGATTTCCTAAATTCCCAGCATTACGGGGTAGACCCGATGTCCCACTGAGCCCATTGGTTTCAGTGGGTAGATCTCATGATGCCAAATCCTTATTGTCCTTAATAGGTACACCTGATGTTCCTAAAATCTCTCTTGTTTTTAACAGATAGACCTGGTGTCCCTAAATCCTCATTGGGTTCAATGGGTAGACCTGACGTCCCTAATTTCCCATTATTGCCTGGACCCAATTTTCTAAATTCCCTACATTAGTAGATAGAACAGGTGTCCCAAAATTCCCTTTGACTTTAATAAGGTAAATCTGGTGTCCCTAAATCTCCATTACCTTGAATGGTTAGTGTTGGAAGAGCCGCCAGAGACAAGTCTCATGCTGTCATGATCAACAAGCCTCGTTTATTGATTTCAATGTTATCACATTTATACAGGCAGTAATCAGCTCATACATATTGCAAAAGTATAGCTCATGATTGGCTATGTCTCTTATAATGCACGTATTTTTGCAGTTAGCCTTGCAGTTGCAACTTTCTTAACTTTTTGTACTTTCCCACATACCATGTATTATCAACTTCCTCGTTGCTATGGAACCTCTGTGCTCAAGGGCAGTGTTTTCTTGCCGTAGGTCACGTAGCCCTCAGCTACACTCTGACCGATTTGATATTAAATATGGCCTTTGCTATGCAGCCATTCATCTGCTAAATTCTCCACAGGTTAGGCCTGGTTTCCCGAAATCCCCATTGCCCTTAGTAGGCATGATTTCCAAAAAATCCCTGTTGATTTTATTGGGTAGACCCCATGTCCTTAAATCCCCATTGGTTTCAATGGCTATACCTGTTGTCCCTAAACATAATTGATTTCAATGGGTAGACTTGTCCCTAAATCCTCATTTGATCAAGAAGTAGACCTGTTGACCCAAAAAATCTCCATTGGTTTTAATGGTTAAACCTCTTGTCTCTAAAAACCCCCATTGGGTTTCAATGGGTAGATCTGTTAACCCCAAATCCCCAGCGTTCAATGGGTAGACCTGGTGTCCCTAAAAATTCCCATGGGTTTCAAGGGGTACACTGCACCCCCACATACCAAGGTGCTCCCATTCAGATCTCAGGGTGTCCCCTGGCTGCCTCCCTGAGATTTTGGGGTGCCCCCTTTGCCCCTCCCCAGAGCTGGAGCTGGTGCAGAACGCCATCTTCACCAAGCCCATGGATCAAAGCGTCTTGGGTGTACCTGCACTGCATCCTCTCCTGAAGTAACTCGGGGCTCCCTTCCATCCCTGAGGCCCTCTCCTGGAGTTTTGGGGTGCCCCCGTGCATGTTGGGAAGTCTCCCCACAGCCCCCCGGCTGCTGAGGGTCATCTACATCCACATTGACTGGGAGGACCGACAGTGGCCGTCATTTTCTCTCAGCCCATCAGGGTGAGTGGGGACCTCTGGGAACCCCAAAAATCACCTGGATCCCCCCCTAAATCACCCTGGTACCCGCCAAAACCACCTGGATACACCTGAGAACCCCAAAAAATTCACCTGGGTACTCCAAAAATCACCTGGATACATCTGGATAGTCCCCCAAATCACCTGAGTACACCCAAAAAATTACCTGGGAAACCCTGAAAAGTCACCTGGATACATCTGGGTAGTCCCAAAAATCTTGGGCCCCACCAAACTGGTGGTTGTGAAACCCATTGCTTTGACTGGGTAGACCTGGTGTCTCTAAATCCCTGTTCACTTGAATTGGTAAACCTGGTGTCCTGTCTACCCCCATTTATCCCCAGTAACCCTTCCCAGTGTTCCCAGTAATGCCCCAGGGCTCCCAGTAACTCCAGTTCCCCCCCACCCCCCCAGCAACTCCCAGTGCTCCCAGTAACCTCAGGGCCCCCCCCTTAGCCACCTCCAGTGCTCCCAGGAATAGCTCCCAGTTTGATTAGTTTGCCCTCCTAGTCTGCCCAGTAGCCCCTCCCAGCTCTCCCAGTTTACCCAGTTTCCCCCTTTCCTCTCTCCCAGTTCTTCCAGTTCCCCACCAGTGCTTCCCCTTAGCCTTTCCCAGTGCTCCCAGTTTAACCAGTAACCCTTCCCAATCAAGCCCTATTAATGGACAGTCCTGGTGTCCCTAAATCCCCATTGACTTTAATTGGGTAGACCTGGTGTCCTGTGATAGTTGGACTAGAACAAAACAAAAACAGGCCTGAACTTTAAAAGTTACAAAGATAGCTTATTTACACACTCTAAAGAATAAAGGGAAAAATAAAAAGAAATTGAAACTTCAAAACACTTCTCTTCCTCCCACAAACTGTTCACTTTCCCATAACCAACACAGAGAGATAAAACTGTGATTTTCAGTCAGTTTCAACTATTTAAACATAATCTTTCATCACCTTGGCAGAGGAGTCTCTCTGGAGACCATGAAGACATTCGCCAGAAGAAACAGTCTGGTGGCTCCCAATGTCACAAACTTGCAACCACCTGGAATTTTGCAGATTGTGCCATCTCACCCATGAGCAGCCTTTCCCCTGGCTACTCATGGGTCTCTCAGTGTATTTGGGGTATTTGTTTAAGAATGCTTTTTTTAGTATTTCACAAAGATCCTCTTCTTCCATCTTTAAAATTGTCTCTCTCTCTCAGGAGACCTCCTTTTCCTACAGCTAAAGGGCCAAACTTGTGTCTCAGACAGCTGAGACCTCTTTTTATCTCAGGAGCTGGGGAATTTACTCTACAACATTCTCAATGAAATCTCAATTACATCAGTCCATCACCTTCAGCTAGAACAGCATTCCCACAAACAGCATCAATCTATTACAAGAAATAGTCCATTTCTCCATGGTTTACATCTAGAGGAGTCCAGTCAAAAATGTCCACTTCCTCAATCCTTTCTTCCAGATAACCTTGATCAGTTCTTTCGCTGACTGTATCATGCTGTCTCTCTACATTTTAAATCACTCTGATCTTCTTGTCTCCCTCTGGGAAAGGGTTGGAGTTCTGAAAGCTTCATGTTGCCAGGAAAGGGTTAAATCTGCCCAAGGTCTTTCTCTCTCTCTCTCTCTGCAGCTCACAGATGTCAGAGTGCAAGGCCCACGCTGGTGATGGGGGGTGTGGGGGGGAACAGGCTCAGGAAGGGCTGATGGATCACTTCCCCCACCCCTGCTCAGATCCAAAGCAGACCCAGACTCGCTTCTTGGGGCCCAGGGGTGGTGGTGGGGGAGAGATCTTCTCCTCCCCTGGGCCAGTGGCACCAGCAAACCAGGGGCCCAGACCATAGCCCAGGCAGGGCCTTCTGCCACTGCCCCGGGCTGCAGCTTTGTCTCTCTTTCCCTCCCTGCAGAGGCTGGCAGGGGAAGGAGCCCCCCGGCACAGGCCAGGCTTGGCAGACCTGGCTGGGGTGATCTGGGGGGATATCCATGTGTATCCAGGTGACTTTTTGGGGGTACTCAGGTAATTTTGGGGTTCCACCATGATTTTTGGAGGCATCGAGGAGATTTTTGGAGGTACCCAGGGGATTTTGGGGGGTACCCAGGTTATTTTGAGGCTACCCAGGTGACTTTGGGGGGGATCCAGGAGATTTTGGGGCATATCCAGGTGATTTTTGGGGAGTATCAAGATGATTTTGGGTATACCCAGGAAATTTTGGGGATGCCCAGGTGTCCCCACTCACCGTAACAGGCTGGGAGAAGATGACGGCCACCATCATGTTCTCCTGATGGATGTGGACGCAGGTGACCCTTGGCGGCAGGGGGGGCTGTGGGGGGACACCTCAACATTCAGGGGGCACCCCAACATTTGGGGGGCACTGAATCATGATTTTAAAGAGATAAGATTTTAGCTAAGGAGTAGAAGTAATTTATATCGATCAGGATGTAAATTAGATAAGCAAACAATAGGTTAATGATTATTAGATGCTTAAACTAGATCTAATTTTTGTATTGTTTGCCATTATGAGCTTGTTTATAGAAAGAAGGGGAGTAAGTGAAACATTATAAGAACAGATTGAAACCAGTGGATGAATGATCAGCACCTGGACTTTATATCAATCAATCAATCAAAAAACAGGGGACCTTGGATCGTGCCAGAGGGTTACAGAGACCTGAGGAAGACTCTCCTGACTTCATCCTTTGAGATCACTGACCCAAGTCAAGAGAAGAATTGCACACACATGAAGGACTGATAGCCTCATTTAATACAGAGTGGGGATGGGAGGTGCTGGGGTTATGCACATGTATTGTATGTAAGATCTTGGGAAATAAATAGAGGGCAAAGAACCTTGTACGGGACAGTCACAGCTTTCAGAGACGACTCCTGTGCCACCTGCCAGTGTTAATAAAAATACCACTTTCTAACTTCAACTAATTAGAGAGTCTCTGTCCATGATCACATCTGTTTTTAACAATTAACACCTGAGATTGTCTGAAACTTAAGAGTTTTAGATTGCTAAAAAAGGAAGAAAACCCCTCTTTGGCTGAGTGCAGCCAGTTCTCCAGGCAAAGCAGGTCCCAGGTGAATGAGGGGAGACAGGATGGGGTTGGGGAATGTGGAGCAAGGTTGTCCACACTGGGTCAGACCTCAAGGCACAGCTTCTCTGAGCAAGCCAGACCTCCTTAGGAGAGACTTTGGATCAATATCAATCCCTGAATGTTGCAGTCATCTCTTCTCTGAAGAGAAAAATACACCCTTGCAAAAAGGAATGTCGTTTTATTTTAAATATTTCCCCATAACTCTAGGAGAAAAGACTTCCCAGTGAACTGCACCAGACCAGAGGGAAATCAAGGCACAGCCATGGTTTGTCAACACTTGCTTGATCCTAATGAGCCCCGTGGTGCATTTGGTGCTGAGCCCTGGAACCTCAGGGCCTGAGAGGAGATTGCACAAACCTTTCCAGGAGTCAAAGTAAGGGGAAACACCCAAAGGGTCTTAAAGCATTAATGGGCCCCACTATGGTCAATCCCCAACACAGGCTCTTAATGGACTCCTTGGAGGAGAGAACGGGAGGCCAGGATTGCACAAAAAACTTCTCAGAGACTCAGCGTGAGATGAAAAATCCAAAGGAAAATCCAAAGTATCTTAAAAATCTTGAGTATCTCAAAGCATTACTCAGCCCCACTATGTGTCAGTGCAAAGCTCGCAAGGGACTCATTAAAGCAGATAATTGGAGGCCAGGACTGCACAAAAACTTCTCAGAGACTCAGTGGCCAAGAGAAGTACTTAAATTACCCCTGAGTACCTTGAAGCATGAATGAGCCCGACTGAGTGTTTTTACTGACTAAAAATCCCAAGGGACTCATTAAAGCAGATAATTGGGGCCTTGATTGCACAAACTTTTCCTAGAGTCACTTTGAAAAGGGAAACAACAAGTACCCTAAAATAACTGAAGTACCTTGAAGCATTAATGAGCCCCACGGAGTGTTGTTACTGACAAAGCCTCTCAAGGGACTCATTACAGCAGAGAATTGGAGGCCAGGATTGCACAAACCTCTCAGAGACTCCAAGGCAAAAGCCAAACCCAAAGACCTTGGAAAAACCTGCAGTCCCTGGCAGCATGAAGGAGCCCCCCAGGGCCATTGCTGACCAAGGCTCCTTCCCCAGGGACTCCTTCCAGCACATCCTGGAGGCCACTGGCATGGGAGGGGATGCTGAGGGCAGGACAAGGGGCTGACAGTGCCCAGCCTTGCTGGGGCTGTGCCAGGAGACCCCAGGGCCTCAGGACAAGGTGTCTCCTCAGTGTCCTTGGTGGCACAGAGGCTGCTGTGGCCCAGGGCACCAAGACTTGGCTTCTCTTTGTCCCCACCTGTCATCACTGCCTGCAGTTCTCTGCTCTGCCTGGGGCCTGGGGACACTTTCTTGGTCGTGTCCCTCCCTGGGACCCATTAAAACTTCCAGAAACTTTGGAGTTGGCTTCTGCCTTGGAGTTCTGGAGAGGTTTCTTCCACTCCCTCTCAGGGACTGATGTTCAGGGCCTCAGCACAAAGCCCTGAGAGGGTCATTAAAGTCCTTGTGCTGTGTCTGTGCTGATGAGCTGGGCTGAGCTCATCATCCAGAGGGAGATCCTGGTAACCAAGAAGAGCTTAAAAACACATTTCTCTGGATGAGCAGCTTTTCTGCCAGCCCAGCAGGGCTGGGGCACTGCCTGCAGCCACCCCGGGCACAGCACACAGGCACAGAGAGCTTCAATCACTCAGGGCTGGGAAGGTGCTGAGAAGGGACTGGGGGAGAATCACTGCCAGCCCTTGGCACAGGAACCTCTGGCTGCAGGACAATGCAGCTGCAGCTCCTGCAGGGATCTCCTGAAGCTGCAACATCCCAATGCCTACAGACTGTGTGAGTACATTCTCTGCTGATCTCTTGTGTCGAGCAGCCAGGGGTGCCCAGGGCTGTGGTGCAGAGCAGGGTCCTGCAGCCCAGGGCGCTGTGCTGGCCCAGGGACTCTGCTGCCTGCCAGGGACAGCTCTCAGCCGGCCCGGGGAGCTGCTGCCTGCGCTGGAGAGAAGCTGTGGGGGGAAGGAGCCACCCTGAGCAGGGCAGCTGCTGCTGCTGCAGCTGCTGCTGCTGCTGAGAGGGGCTGTGTGGGGCAGGGCTGCTCCCAGCTCCACACCAGCCTGGGCACAGCTGTGGAGGACACTTGCCAAAAGAAGGTAAGCCTGGCATTGCTGTAAAGATCAGGAGCTTTCCTGAGAGTGTTTTCAATTTCCTGCTTGGAGAAGGATGGGAAAGTTGGGGTGATGACAAGAAGATTTTTGCTTTTCATTCATTATTCATATATTAATAGCTGTGTTAACTACTATTTTATAGTTATAAACTGTAATAATGCATTATCTCTATTAAACTTCTTTTACATACTTTTATAACTATAATCCTTAATAAACTCTATTATCTTTTTTACTCCTTCTCTTACATTTTAGAGCAATAAGCTTCTAAATACATTCTTGAAATACTGTCTAGTCTTATTATCAGGAAGGAGACCTACAAAAAGAACATTCTGTTTTCTACCTATACTATGGGCAGTCATAAAAAAAAGTGGCACAAAGCAGCCCTTGGATTACTTCAAAGGGGTTTGACCCAGGGGTGTGTAACTAAGGCAAATGAATCTCATATTTTTTTCTTCCTGTTAAAAATCCTAATTAATCAACCTTGATAAATAGTTCATATCAGGGGCTGGGTATGCCCCATCCCCACTGGGACACCTGGAAGCTTCCAACAATGTCTGGTTATTAATTTAGTGTTCTAATGCTGTATCAAGGGTTTTGTTTTTCTTTTGATTATAGGCAAAAGGAGGATGAGAGAAGCAGAAGAGGAATTGGAATCACAGAATCACAGAACATTCTGAATCCAAAGGGACACACAGAATCATCAAAGTAATGTTTAAACATTTCCAGAGACTCTCTGCCAGCTGTCTCTGCCCTGCCCTCCCAGGCACAGCACCACCACATCTGCTCTTGTTTCTGCACTGCCCTGATCCTGTCCCTGTCATCTGGTGCTCTCAGGGAGGCTCTGGCCTTTGCAGCAGCTGAGTCAGGCACTGCCCTTGGCATTCCTGCCAGGCAGCTGTGGCCATGGCAATGGGGTGTCCAAGCTTCCCTGGGCCCTGTGGGGCTGTGGGCAAAGCAGTCCATGGGAAAGGGGAATGAGCTGAGCCCCCTCCCTGAGATCCCATCATGGGCACACCCAGGGATCTCCTTGCTGTGTCCTTCCCAGCTCTGAGCTGCCCTCCTGGCTGCAGATCTGTGCCAGAGCCCCTGGGAGTTCTCTGAATGTGCCACGGGGAAGTGCAGAGATGCCAGAGCTGAGGAAATGCTGCTGGGTTTGCCAAGGGAGCCGGGAGTGTCCTTGGCAGAAGGGGGTGCTGAGACCTTGCCCAGAGCCCTTTGGAGAGGGTGAGACATTGAGGGATCCCTGTGCTCTGGGCAGGGTCTGGTTTATCCCAGGGTGACCTGGGAGTGTGATTGTGCTCTGATTGCAGCCAAAGCTGCAAACCCAGGGCAGTTGGGAACAAGCCCTTCCAGCCCCTCACCTTCCCTGAGCCACAGGGAATCCTTTGCCTCTCACATCTCTCAGTGGCAAACTGTGAGTGCAGCAGAAATGCTGGGGATTTCTGACCTCAGAGAACAAGAAATGATGTGTGGGCATAAAAATAATGGCTAAAATTCTTTCGTGCTCTCCATGTCCTTTAGAAGATGGAGTGCAGATGGCAACAAGCTTGCCTGTATTAGGAGTGATTCCAGTTAAAGATCCTGAATATCCAGCCTTGTCCCTCTGCCCCATGGCCACAAACTCAGGGCAGCAGGGCAGGGATGGCTCCTCGAGAGGAGGAGGCACAGGCCTGGCTGCTCCTGGCACACTCAGACAACAAAAGTGGAGCTCAGGCAGGGACCTGGGGGAAGGTTTTCCCAGAGCAGGAACAAGGGTGGGTGAGTTACAGCAGGACAGTCTAAGGGGAATGGCCCAGGTTTGGCTGAAAGCAGCCTCTGCTGACTTGTCCCTGTCCTTTCTCCATGAACAGGTGCCCATGGCCAAAGTAAAAAATGTCCAACAGCAGCTCCATCAGCCACTTCCTCCTGCTGCCATTGGCAGACACGCGGCAGCTGCAGCTCCTGCACTTGTGCCTCTTCCTGGGCATCTCCCTGGCTGCCCTCCTGGGCAACGGCCTCATCATCAGCGCCGTAGCCTGCGGCCACCTCCTGCACAGCCCCATGTTCTTCTTCCTGCTCAACCTGGCCCTCACCGACCTGGGCTCCATCTGCACCACTGTCCCCAAAGCCATGCACAATTCCCTCTGGGATGCCAGCACCATCTCCTACGCAGGATGTGTTACTCAGCTCTTTTTCTTTACGTTCTTCATGTCAGCAGATTACTATTTCCTGACTGTCATGTGCTACGACCGCTACGTGTCCATCTGCAAACCCTTGCACTACGGGACCCTCCTGGGCAGCAGAGCTTGTGCCCACATGGCAGCAGCTGCCTGGGCCAGTGCCTTTCTCACTGCTCTCATGCAAACGGCCAATACATTTTCCCTGCCCCTGTGCCATGGCAATGCCCTGGGCCAGTTCTTCTGTGAAATCCCACACATCCTCAAGCTCTCCTGCACAAACTGCTATCTCAGGGACTTTGGGCTCATTGCATTTTCCATCTGTTTAGCCCTTGGCTGTTTTGTGTTCATTGTTTTTTCTTATGTGCAGATCTTCAGGGCTGTGCAGAAGATCCCCTCTGAGCAGGGACGGCACAAAGCCTTTTCCATCTGCCTCCCTCACCTGGCTGTGCTCTCCCTGTTCCTCAGTACTGGCACATTTTCTAACCTGAAGCCTCCCTCCATCTCCTCCCCATCCCTGGATCTGGCCCTGTCAGTTCTGTACTCAGTGGTGCCTCCAGCCCTGAACCCCCTCATCTACAGCCTGAGGAACCAGGAGCTCAAGGCTGCGGTGTGGAGACTGATGACTGGCTGGTTTCAGAAACATTTAACTTCTTGAAAATTACTGCAAATCACTTGTAATAAAAGGCATCTTTGATAAGTCTTGTTAGTTTAGTGGTGGGTTTTTTAACTCTGTTTTATGTTTTTAATATTCTCCGCAAAGAAATGTCATTGTTTGTGCCATTTCTCATTTTGTTTCTCTCCACCTTCCCTGTGGCCACAGACTGTGTCAATGAGGGACTGCACTCTTGGTGACTTTTAAGCAACTCAGTGATCTCCCTTTAGCCTAGTTTTCTGCAGAGTTGCCCCTTTGGTTCCCTTCTCTGCAGCTGCAGCAGCAATGTCTGTGTGCAGAGCTGGGGGCAGATCAGTGCTGGCACAGCAGCTGTGCCCAGCAGCAGCAGCAGCCCTTGGTGTTGCCAGTGCTGCTGCCGTGGCCCTGCCCCGCTGCCCTGCTGGCCCTGGTGTTGCTGTAGGGCCTGAGTGCTCTCGGGGCCGGGCACAGTGCTGGGGGTGGCAGTGCCAGGGCTGCAGCAGGGACAGGCCATGGGCACTGCTGGGGCAGCGCTGACGCCTCAGGCCAGGGCCTGAGGGCTGCAGGCTCCTTGCCCAGGCTCTCTCCAGAACACTTTGCCCAGGCCAATGTTGAGCACAGAGAAGCCCCAGGAGCAGCCCCAGGCTGGCCGTGGGCAGGCTGGGGGCAAACAGCATGGCTGGGGCTCTGCAAGGGACCTGGGGGAGACAAGGGGAAGGAGCAGTAGAGCAGGGGCTGATCCATCCCCACTTTGCTGGACACCCCAGGGCAGCGTCCCACCGCGTCCTCATGCACCTGCCAACAACATCCCCCCTCTGCAGCCCTGGCCTCTCCCCCAGCTCACACAGGTGCCCCATCCTTGCAGGCACAGACACAGCAGCACTGCCTCAGGAGCCCCTGTTTGCACTGCCCAGAGCAGGCATGAGCACCCCCATGGTGTTGGTGTGGGGAGATGAACCTGAGGGAGCACAAATGCCATCAGCCCCTGGGGCCAGCAAGGGCTGGGGGACAGCAGGGAAACCACTCAGTTTTGTGGTGGCCTCTGAAGTCACACCGAAAGATTGTTCCCATCAGGTGTGAGTTTCCTGTGCCACTGCAGACGTTGTTGCTGAGAGACAGGACTGCCTGGCAGCCACCCCCAAACTGCCCTGAGCTTTTCCTTTGATTCACCTTGGCTTTCTTTACACTTCCCTGTTCCGGATTTCTACGTTTTGCCCACCCCTGTTCCCTCCCCAGCAAACAGCCCATCCCTGGTTGCCCTTTCCTCTCTGGCCCCTTTCCCCATTTCAGTTCCTGACTTGGCACCATGGGAACGTCCCTTGGGGAGCAGGATCATCCTCCAAGTGCTGCAGGAATTGCCTGCAGTCTCCTGCAGTGCCTTGTGCTGCTCCCTTGCCAGAGGCACCACAGGCCAGGGGGGCCCATCTGGCCTGGTGTGTCTGGCTGTGGGGCTCCCTGTTGTGGGCAATGAGGAGGAGCTGCAGAGGCTCTGCAGGACTGACAGGATGGGCTTGGGGGCTGTGAGGAGAAACTGAGGGACCTGGGCTGCTGCACCTTGTGAAGAGGAGGCCCAGGGCTCATCCTGCAACTGCTGCAAGGGTGGTTTCAGAGAATCACAGAATCAGCCATGTTAGAAAAGACCTTCGACATCATCAAGTCCAACCTGTTCCCTGACACTGCCTTGTCTCCCCTGGGCCTCATCTTCTCCAGGATAAACAACCCCAGCTCCCTCAGCCACTCCTCACAGGACTTTTGTTCCACACCCCTCACCAGCCTTGTTGCCCTTCTCTGGACATGCTCCAGCCCCTCCATGTCCTTCCTAAATTGGGGGGCCCAGAACTGGACACTCGAGATGCTGCCCAACCAGTGCCCAGCACAGGGGAAGAATCACTGCCCTGCTCCTGCTGGCCACACCATTCCTGATCCAGGCCAGGAGCCATTGGCCTTCTTGGCCACCTGGGCACACTGCTGCCTCATGTCCAGCCTGCTGTCCATCAGTCCCTGCAGGTCCCTTTCTGCCTGGCTGCTTTCCAGCCACTCTGTCCCCAGCCTGTAGTGCTGCAGGGGTTTTTGTGGCCAAAGTGCAGGACCCTGCACTGGGACTTGTTATACCTCACATTGTTGGATTAGGGCCCTGGATCCAGCCTATGCAGGGCCCTGTGCAGAGCCCTCCTGCCCTCCAGGAGATCAACACTCACACCCAGGTGGGTGTCAGCATGATTCCATGTGGCCCTAGAGTGTCACAATGATTTCCACAATTCCGTGACTCGTAGTGTCACAATGGATCCTTGTTTTCATGATGTCTCAGAATGCAGCAATTGTTTCCTTGTTCCACAGTGTCACAATGGACTCTTGGTCCCATGGGGCATCATGGTGTCAAATTTTTTTCTTTCATTCCACAAGTCCCTGCAGTGTCACAATGGGCTCTTGGTTATAAGAGGTCCAGCAGTGTCACAGTGGTCTCCATGATGCCACAAGGCCCCAAAGAGTAACACTGATCCCTTGGGTCCAGGGGCCCCTGCAGTGTCACCATGGCCCCACTGTTACACTAGGTTGCACACTATCACAATGGACTCCTTGCTTCCAAGAGGCCAAAAAGTGTCACAACTGTCTTCTTGATTTCATGAGGCCCTGGGGAGTCACAGGGGCCTTGAGTTCCATGAGGCCCCAGAGTGCCACAACAGACTCCTTGTTTGCATGGTGTCACAATGAATTAAACAAGATCCTGCTGTGACACAAAGGATTTTTGGTTCCACAACACCCCACACTGTTACAGTGTTGAAAGGAACAGAACCAAACTCACACAAAGCTGTATAGGCCACTCAGTTATTGTTATTGTACTGTTTAAACCCATGTTAAGCACTTGCTTTGTTATCTGTACCCTTGCTGTACCCCATTTTCCCTGATACCCAAGTTGTATGCCCTCCTTCCCAAGTCCCTCCCTTCCCTTTCCGGGTCAGGTCTCTGTTGCTCCCTGCCAGCCTGTCTGTCAAGATCTCAAGACACCACCCATATGCAAATGAACCCGACCAATGAGAAAAGACACCCAGCATGCTCAGCTCCACCAAAAGGTCGCCATGACTTGAAAGGCAGTTGACAAGAGAAGCACCCCTAGAGCGAGCCCAAGTTCATTGAGTTCCTGGGAACCCCCGTGAGGGCGAACTCCCGGCCCTGCAGCACAGCAGCAGGAACGACGTGGACCTCCTCCTCGGTGGTGTCCCCAGGTGTCCACAGGGAGCAACGGAGGCAGCGTGCGACCCCCCCCCCGAGCTTCCCCAATTTTAAATAAAGGCAATCAAAGGAGTAAAAACGATCTCCTGCCCTTGTTATTTTTAACAATTCTGGGGGCTCATCCGGGATAGGCCACGCTCGAAGAGGACAGCGGACGGGAAGGCGCCACCCGGCCCTGGACCTCCGGGGACAGCTGGCCTCATCCGGACCAAGGACGCCGCGGGACAGCACCAAGGAGAGCCGGTAAGAAAAACCGGCGGTGGGGGTGGAGGCGAGCGAGTGAGTGGAGCAAGTGAGAGGGGGACTGGCAGCTCAGATCCCCGGAGCGAGTGTGGACCCCTTAGTACCGCGGTTCCGGACTCCCGTGAGGGGGCCGGCCGGGAACAGGGGGAAGCGACTGGCGACGAGTGAACGAGGCGCCTCCAAGGGCATAAAGGGGCCCCCCCTCCTGGCGTGCGGAGGGAACTTTAGGAGTGAGTGGCACGCCTAGGGCGATAGGAGAAAGGTACCCCCCCCAATACCCAGGGAGGAGGACCACCCGGGGCAATCTGAGTGTGCGGAGGGCCTAGGGGAAGTGAGAGGCGCACACTGTGCTGACTGGGCTACCCATCTGGGTGCTGGCTGCGGTGGCCAACCCGAGTGCTGGCTGCAGTGGCTGCCCTAAGGGCGGGCAGGCCACTTTAAGGGGCTCGGGCGGACCACTTTCGGGGGCTCAGAGGGTAGTCGACGGGGCATAGGGAGTGAGAGAGGTGTCGCCTGGGGCTATAGCCGGGGGTGTTTGGGGCACTAGGGAACCGAGTGCTGGCTGCGGTGGTAGAGGCCCTAACTGAGTGCTGGCTGCGGTGGCTGCCCTAAGGGCGGGCAGGCCACTTTCGGGGGCTCGGACCCAGAGAAGGGTGGGCAGGCCACTTTCGGGGGCTCGGTCCCAGAGAGAGTGCCCAGGCGCTGGCTGGGGTAGCGGACAGGGGCACAGAGTGAGAGAGCTGCACTGGCTGGGGCTATAACTGGCGTAGCCGACCGGGGTGCAGGGAGTGAGTGGTAGGGGGCCCTAAGCACAAGGGGTCCGAAGTAGGGGGAGTGTGTGAGTTGTGCACCGTGTGCTCGGGTGCTGGCTGCGGTGGGGACAACGGCCCTGCGCAGCCGTTGGTTGTCCGGCCCACTTTCAGGGGCCTGTAGCACGCGGCGAGTGAGTGAGGGTACTGGCCGAAGCAGCTGCTGAAGCCTGTAGAGGGTACTGGCTGGGTTAAAAGAGGGTTACCCACAGGGTACCAGGCGGTCAGGGGCTGCTTGCGGGGTACCAGCGAAGTGCTGGCTGGGGGCTAAGGGCTACCAACGGGGCACTCGCCTGCTTGGGGGTACTGGCCGGGGTAACAAAGGGGGTTACCTTCGGGGTACCGGAGTGACTGTGAAGTTGAAGTTTGAGTTGCCCGTCATTATTTTTCTGTTCGTGTAGGGGCACCTTAACAAGAGTTTTTGTTTTGCGGAGGCTAAGAATTTTAGTTTGTGTTGCCCTGTTTTACCTTTCCTTTCGGGTAAGGGCACCGTAAGATTTTGTTTGTAGCCTAGTGAGAATGGGAGCGTGTGTGAGTAAGAAAAGGCTATCAGAGGAGGGAGATAAGAAGGCACGTCAGAATATACCACCTGACAGCCCGCTCGGGCGGATGCTCGAGTGATGGGAAGAACGAGAGGCCACGAGGGAGCTGAATAAGCTCAAAATGATACATTATTGTGTTGAGGTCTGGCCCGCCTTAGATCTGCCAGAGAGATGGCCATGGTGCGGGACCACTGACTCATGGATGTGCTCCCAGTTATGTCAGCACCTGAAGGCCCAAAAGAACCTCATTGCAGAGCAAGTGTTGTATGCTGCTTGCTGGAAAAGATATAGCAATGAGGAGGAGAAAGCAAGGATTTGTAAGCTCAAGGAGCAGAAAAAGGAGAATGAGGAGCTAGGGAAGAGGGAGGATAGTCGTGCCTGGGACCCCCTTGATCACTTACCTCCTCCCCCTCCAGTTTACCCAGAAGTTCCCCAAGCTATCCCCGGAAACCCTCCCACCTTACCTTCGAGCCAAATCCCATTTCCCCAGGCTACTACCCCTGCCCCTTCCTTAGCAGGGCCATCGGTAACAACCACCCCTCTGTCACCTCAGTCAAACCTGACCTTCTCAAAGGCCAACCCCTTTTACTCTCCTGCTCTGCCCCCCTTCTCCCCGGACCTGAGTACAGGTATCTCCCCCTTGCCCTCAGCCCTTCCTGCGCCTCCTTCCACATGGGAGCTAGGCTCGTCAACCCCCAGCACGGACTCTCCCCAAGTGATTGAGACCTCAGATGGGCCCTATAACAATACAAGGTCAAAACAAAACTCTTCCCCTTAAGGGAAGTTCCGATGGGAGGAGCAATGGGAGGAGTAGGATTTGTGAATGCCCCTTTAACCGCATCAGAAGTTCAGCATTTTAAAAAGGAACTGGGGAATCTAGTGGAGGATCCCGTGGGGATCTCTAATCAGACTGACCAGTTCCTAGGCCCAAATATTTACACCTGGGGAGAAATGAATTCTATCTTGAACATCCTCTTCAACCCTGAGGAGGTCCGGCTAGTAAGGACTGCGGGAATGCTGATTTGGGAGAGAGAAAACCGAGTAGGTCCCCCAGCAGACCAGAAATTGCCTATAGCTGACCCAGGGTGGAACCCGAATAGAGAAGAGGACAGGAGGAATATGGGAGATTATAGGTCCCTAATGATAAGAGGTATTAAGGAGTCAGTGCCTCGGAGTAATAACACTAAGCTAGCCTTTGATGGGGCACAGGAAAAAGACGAGACCCCAGCGGCATGGTTGAACAGGCTAAGGAAAAATTTCCAGCAGTATTCGAATCTGGACCCAGATAGTCCAGAAGGCCAGGTGTTTTTAAAGCTGCAGTTTGTCACTAAATCCTGGCCGGACATAAGAAGGAAATTAGAGAAACTGGAAGATTGGCAAGAAAGGGGGATAAATGAGCTGCTGAGAGAGGCTTTGAGAGTCTATTTGAAGAGGGAGGAAGACAAGATGAGAGCGAAGGCAAAAATTATGGTGGCTGTGGCTAGAGAGAGTGTTCGGGACAGCAAGGGACCCCAAGATGGGGGAAATGTCAAACCCCCGGTGGGGAGAGGGAAGGTTTTACCACCCTGGAAGACTCCGCAAAGGCAAGGGGAAACTAGGAGGTGTTTCTCTTGCGGGGAGGTAGGACACATAAAGAGAGATTGCCAGAAATTAACATTTGATGAAGCAATTTCTAGAGAACAGGAGACCCTAGAAAAGTGGTTGAGAGGACAAGGCGATGAGGATTAGGGGTGTCATGGGCTCTATGCGCTAGGGGACCCTATGAAACATCATGAGGAGCCCATAGTAAAATTTGAGGTGGGTCCCCACCATGAAGAATTTGAATTTTTAGTGGATACTGGAGTGGACAGATCCAGTATAAGACAACTCCCAAGCGGAACATCAATTGGGGACCAAATATGTGAGGTCCTAGGGGCTGAGGGGAAACCCTTCAAAGCCTCAATCATAGAAAACATAGAGATAAAAGGGAACTCAAGGAAGTGCATAGCTGACCTTATATATTTACCTAAGCTGGACAGTAATTTACTTGGCAGAGACTTGCAAGTCCAACTAGGAGTGGGAATCCTCCCTAGAGGAGGGAGGATGATAGTCCAAATGATGAGGATGACCATTGAAGACCTGAGCGAAATTAAGCCAGAAGTATGGGCTGAGGAGGGAAAATATGGGTATTTAGATATACCACCTATAAAAATAGAAGTGCAAGCAGGGATGTCTCCTATAAGGGTCAAACAATATCCCATCTCCATGGAAGGCAAGAATGGTCTGGCACCAATTATAACTCAGCTACTAACAGAAGGAGTGCTAGAACCCTGCATGTCCCCCCACAACACGCCCATTTTGGCGGTAAAGAAAGCTGAGGACAAATACCGGCTAGTATAGGACCTGAGAGAGGTGAATAAGAGAACAGTAACCAGACACCCAGTGGTGTCAAACCCATACACCCTCCTAAGTAAGATACCCAGAGACCATGCTTGGTTTACAGTAATAGATTTAAAGGATGCATTCTGGGCTTGTCCTTTGGCTGAAGAGAGCAGGGACTGGTTTGCTTTTGAATGGGAGTGTCCTAAGAGCCAGAGGAAGCAGCAGTTGAGGTGGACGCGTCTTCCCCAAGGGTTTACAGAATCCCCAAATTTGTTCGGGCAAGCCCTAGAAAAATTACTGGAACAATATACCCCTAGAGATGAGGTGCAGATTCTACAATATGTAGATGACATCTTAATATCAGGGAAAGAACAAGATAAAGTAAGAGCGACCAGTACGGAGCTTCTAAATTTTCTAGGAGAAAAAGGCTTGAAGGTGTCCAAAAACAAATTACAGTTTGTAGAGCCCCAAGTCACCTATCTTGGGCACATAATTGGAGAAGGATATAAGAAATTAAGCCCTGAGAGAATCTCAGGCATAGTATCTATCCCAGCTCCAACTACAAAAAGAGATGTAAGGAAACTATTAGGCCTATTTGGATACTGTAAGCTGTGGATAGAAAATTACTCCCAAAAGGTTAAATTCTTATATGAGAAATTGGTCCAACCAGAACCTATAAGATGGACAGCTGAAGACGAGAAACAGTTAGAAGAACTTAAAATCAAATTGTCTTCAGCTCCAGTGCTAAGTCTCCCTGATCTTAAAAAGAAGTTTGATTTATTTATAAATGCGGAAAAGGGGGTTGCCTATGGGGTGTTAACCCAAGAATGGGGAGGACACAAGAAGCCCGTAGCCTACCTTTCGAAACTCCTAGATCCCGTTGCAAGGGGATGGCCAACTTGTCTTCAGGTAGTAGCAGCCGCAGCAGTCCTCATAGAGGAAGCGCAGAAATTAACCCTACAAGGGAGGATCACAGCTCACACACCTCATGATCTCAGGGCAGTATTGAGCCAGAGGGCCCAGCAGTGGTTAACCGATTCCAGAATATTGAAGTATGAGGTGATTCTGACAAATGCTAATGACTTAGAGCTCACAATATCCACAAGCTTGAATCCCGCGCAATTCCTCTCAGGAGAACCCACTCCTGCACTAGAACATGACTGCATAGAAGTCATAGACCTGCAGACAAAAGTCAGAGAAGACCTTGAGGATGTACCCCTGCAGTACGGGAGGATATTGTTTACAGACGGGTCCTCTAGAGTATTAGAAGGGAAAAGAGCATCAGGCTATGCGGTGATTGAGAGCATAGGAGAAGAGAACTTGGAGGTTTTAGAAAAAGGGAGATTACCTTCAAATTGGTCCGCCCAATGTTGTGAAGTGTATGCCTTGAAGAGAGGGCTCGATGCGTTAGAGAAAGACAGAGGGACAATATATACAGACTCAAAGTATGCCTTTGGAATAGTCCACACGTTTGGGAAAATTTGGGAAGAAAGGGGGTACCTGAACTCGAAGGGAAAGGACCTGGTACACAGGGAAATGATAAAATTAGTATTGGAATCCCTGTTGAAGCCCAGAGAAGTAGCAGTGGTCCACGTAAGGGGTCATCAGAAAGGGGATACCCTTGAAAAGAGAGGGAACCAATTGGCAGACCAGGAGGCAAAAAGGGCGGCCTTAAGTTCAGATAAACCAGTCAAAATACTAGTATTAAGTGAAGCCCCAAGAGAGGAGAGGGAAGAAGCAGAGCCAATATACAGTGAAAAAGAACAGAAAATGATAGAAGAACTAAAGATGCAAAAAGGAAAGCAAGGGGAGTGGATAACCTCGGATGGGAGAAAGTTCCTGAATAAGCCCCTAGCAAGAAAAATGCTAACCGAAATACATGAATTAACACACTAGGGAATTCAAGGAATGTGTGACCACTTTCTAAGGGAACATTTGTGCTTAGGAGTATACAGCTTGGCAAAAGCTGTAACTCAGGGATGCACCATTTGCCAGAGGGTAAACCAAAGAGCCATGAGGGAAGCCACACCTGGGGGAAGAGAATTGGCCCTAAGGCCATTCCAGAATGTTCAAGTAGATTTCACTGAGATGCCCCCAGTACAAAATTACAAACACCTTCTGGTAATAGTAGACCACCTCACCCATTGGGTAGAGGCATTCCCCACAAGGAAGGAGACTGCTGAAGTAGTCATAAAGATCCTTCTCGAGCACATAATTCTCCGCTATGGACTGATTAACAACATCGACTCAGATCGAGGCCCCCATTTCACCGCTAAAATTTTACAGAAAACAATTGAAGCCCTAGGGATGAAGTGGAGACTTCACACTCCCTGGCATCCCCAAAGTTCAGGAAGGGTAGAAAGAATGAACAGAACATTGAAGAATGTACTAACTAAATTAATTGAAGAAACCCAATTGAATTGGCTCAAGTGTCTACCTCTTGCTCTTTTGAGAATAAGAACTAGGCCTCGATCTGACCTGGGGGTTTCCCCCTATGAGATGATGTTTGGGCTCCCATTCCTACTGACCCCCTTTAGCACTGGGAGTTATCAAGAAGGAGAAACTGCAGCCCAGAAGTATCTAAAAACAATCGGAAAGATCTTAGAAGATCTCCGAAAGAAAGGATATATCCCCCAAACTTCCCCCCTTGAGTCTAAAACCCATCAGATCAATCCCGGGGATTGGGTGCTAATTAAGTCTTGGAGCAACACCCCACTAACTCCAAGATTCGAAGGTCCCTTCCAGGTGCTCCTGACCACTCACACTGCTGTCCGAACGAGAGAGAAGGGCTGGACTCACATCACGAGGGTGAAAGGACCAGTATCACCACCAAGCGATACTCCAGACCCAAGCTCTAAAAACCAAGACTCCCAGTGGACTGTTGCTCAGGGTCCAGAACCTTTAAAAGTCATCCTCAGGAAGAATCCCAAAGCCAAGTAAAGAACTATACAGACTCAGTAGTATTCAAGTGACATTAGCAAAAAGTTTAAGCGAATTGTTCGCCGGGACTTTGTATGAGGAAATCATTGTGTTATTGTAACACGAGTTAAACAGTTGAAGTGAATTGTTCACTGCAAGATAGTGAGTTGTTTGTTGTAAGCTTGTATGAAAAATTGATATACTATTCTGATAAGAGTTGAACCTTGCAATAAGTTAAAAAAAAAAAAAAAAACTGTTACTAGGGCCACCAAGAGTTGAAGGAGTCTCTCATAGGGCACCCTCCAGGAGGGCAGACCAAAACATTGAGCGGGGACACATAGAAAGAAAAGGACTCTGTAAGCCAAACTTGAGAGCTCCAGGTCCCAGGAGGCAAGGCCAGGTGAGACCAATGGAGATGGTTCATACTGGACTCCTGGGGAAGCTGGTGATAGTCCTGATGGTGATCAGGCAAGCAGGGGGAGCATGCTCAAAGTGCTATTCCCCCATCTACGATGGGGAAAACCTACAGGCCCTGATCAGAGTCCACACAAATGTGAACCCCATTTGCTTTGACATTGCACAATTAACCACTTGCCAAGAAGATGGCAAGTAATATTGGCTCGCTAGAAACGCTGCAAATTTTAAGCAGCGCCTGACCGGAGAATGCCCTATCAGAGACTGGTTCTGTATGGAAGAATTGAACAATATAGAAGGAGTTGCTGACTTGATAAAAGAAAAGCCACTGACTGTAAGAAAAAGTGAGATAGAAGAACCTCTAAGTAAAAATTTGTTTATAGACCTAATTGAAAAGATTAGCCACGAGCTAAACCTTACAAATTGCTGGGTATGTGGGAGCACTCAAATGGCCGATGTATGGCCATGGGAAGGGACGAGTTTAGCACCCCTTGACATCTTAAGATGGAAATTGATGAGACAAGAACCCCCAAATGAAAAAGAGAGGAGAAAAGAACAATGGGATTTGAAATCTAAAATAATTGGGGAAGAGTGTATAAGGAGGATAGGGAAAAGGTATAAAGTGTTTGTAGGGGCAATGGCCTGCAAAAGGTACCTAATAATAAAAGAGATGAAACAAGAATGGGTCCCTAGAGAGCCCGAAACTTACTGGTCCATAGGAAAGAAAAAGGCAGGGTGCATTTATCATGAGGGATATGATCTACATGAATGTGCAGACCAAGGGATATACCCCTTCTGGGGAATCAGAGAAATTTCTAAATATTGGGAATACCCGTATGATGTACAAAACACTTCATGGAGAGCTCCACAGCACCTCTTTTGGATATGTGGAGATAAAGCATATACTCACCTCCCGGGAAACTGGGCAGGCAGCTGCACAATAGGAACTATAAAACCCTCTTTCTTTTTATTACCCCGAGAATCAGGGAACCACCTAGGCATACCCCTCTATGATAACCTAAAGAAAGTCAATAAGAAGAAAAGGTCTGTTATCGATATGGGAAGCACCCAAAAATGGAAAGGGAAAATATGGACCCCAGAAGAGATAGTAAGAACCTATGGGCCAGCAACCTGGGCTCAAGATGGGTCCTGGGGGTACCGGACACCAATTTATATGTTGAACAGGATTATCAGATTACAAGCTGTGCTTGAAATAATTTCTAATAAGACTGCCCTAGCCCTCGACCACATCAGTAATCAATTGGCCCAAACCCGAGCAGTTGTCTACCAAATTAGGCTAGCAGTCGATTATCTATTGGCAAATGAGGGTGGCATATGCGGGAAGTTTAACTCCTCAGAATGCTGCCTAGAAATTGATGATAAAAGTGAAGTAATTAGAAACATATCAAAAGAGATCAGAAAAATTGCATATGTCGGTACCCAAGAGTGGACCCCTCTCATGAACACCGACTGGTGGGACAATTTTTGGTCATGGAAAGGAGATTGGTGGAAGAAAATAATGTTTGTAGCCATAAGTGCTCTTGCTAGTCTCCTACTACTCCCTTGCCTACTCCCCTGCCTAATTCGGACCATAACGTCCGCCGTATAGGCCAGCCTCCAAATCCCCGAGATAGGTACCCAAAAACCCGTGAACATAATGAAATTAAGTCCACATGAAGAAGAGCTAGACACAGCAAAGCAAATTTATGATCAGTACCAAGACCTAAAAAGAGCATATTCCCAAGAGTCAGAATTAGTTGACTGATGCGGGCGAAAAGCCCGATCAAAGAAATAAAGGGGGGATTGAAAGGAGCAGAACCAAACTCACACAAAGCTGTATAGGCCACTCAGTTATTGTTATTGTACTGTTTAAACCCATGTTAAGCACTTGCTTTGTTATCTGTACCCTTGCTGTACCCCATTTTCCCTGATACCCAAGTTGTATGCCCTTCTTCCCAAGTCCCTCCCTTCCCTTTCTGGGTCAACCCTCTGTTGCTCCCTGCCAGCCTGCCTGTCAAGATCTCAAGACACCGCCCATATGCAAATGAACCCGACCAATGGAAAAAGACACCCAGCATGCTCAGCTCCACAAAAAGGTTGCCGTGACTTAAAAGGCAGTTGACCAGAGAAGCACCCCTAGAGTGAGCCCAAGTTCCTCGAGTTCCTGGGAACCCCCGTGAGGGCGAACTCCCGGCCCTGCAGCATAGCAGCAGGAACGACGTGGACCTCCTCCTCAGTGGTGTCCCCAGGCGTCCAAAGGGAGCAACGGAGGCGGCGTGCGCGACCCCCCCCCCGAGCTCCCCCTTTGAAATAAAGGCAATCAAAGGAGTAAAAACGATCTCCTGCCCTGTTTATTTTTAACAATAAGGGCTTAGCTGTGATTTTACATACGGAGGTTGTGTTTGTAAATGCTGATTGCTAGAATTATAATAGGAGTAGTTTAAGTCTGAGAATCCAATCTGGCCAGATGAATAGAGGGAATTCCTTTGCCTCAGTGGTTTGGGCAGAATTTGTGGGAGCTTCTGAATTCAGTCCATCTTGGTAGCTAGACTGGGGAATAGGAGAATAATATATTTAGAATGTTTCTATTGGACATCTGCTGGGAGACTAGTGGCTTTGGATTGGGAGCTACAACTGTGAATGAAGAATTTAGCAAGTCAAGAAAGAGTGAATGGAATAGCTTGTACTTGTGGGAATTTTCCTGCAGCTTTTGGTGCATCTA